>PRKT01001131.1:0-33390 GCA_003671525.1 Saccostrea glomerata
TACGGAAGCCCATTGAGGCCAGTTCAGAGAGAGAAATATTTTTTATTGCGTTTAATTGCAATAATTATTGCCTTTAAACGAAAAACATTGCGTTTAATCGCAATAATTATTGCATTTAAACGCAAAACATTGCGATTAATTGCAATAATCATTGCGTTGAAACGCACAGTACTTGCGTTTAATCGCAATATTTTTCGTTTAAACGCAGTCTTTTGCTATTTAACGCAATAATTATTGCGTTTAATTGCAATAATTGTTTGCGTTTAATTGCAATATTTTTTTGCGTTTAATCGCAATAATTATTTGCATTAAATTGCGTTTTTTTGCGTTTAATTGCAATATTTTTTTTGCGTTTAATCGCAATAATTATTTGCATTTAAATGCAATATTCCTTGCATTTTATCACAATAATCCTCCCTTTTAGGATTTATTTTGAATTTAAACAGAATGATTCAGTGCTGTAGTTTGAAATCAAACATAGGATCGCAAAAAATTATCATGAATCCTACGGTCTGATTATTTAAAGAAAAATTGTTTGGTTCTGTGTCTTGTTAAGAAATGTTGCAGTTTGTGATATTTGAAGTCTAACAATGGTATTAATAGCCATATCAATTTGTACTACACATCGATCAATCTGTTTTCATTTAAAATTTTTTTTGATTTCATATGATTCCATCTCCTATATTCTCGTGTTCTCGTGTTTACTGTATGTGATCAAGGAAAGGTTTTGAATATACATATAAATAATATGTACATGTACGCATACATAAGTCTAAACATTTCATCAGTCGTTTCCTTAAGCTTTTTATATAGGTACATGGTGTAAACTTTGTGACCGCAACGTGGAGTGATAATTTTTCCATCATTATTTCTTCTCTAGTCTTTTATTTCGAAATTCCTTTATAATTGTTTGCATACTTTTGCATGCTTAAGCTTTGTTTCTTTCTAAGGTTGTCTTTGTTTTTACAGAACGACACGTCTTTCTCCTCTTCAAATACACACCATGATATAACTATTCAGAAAATGCTTGTTCAGAAGAATCTGATTCTATATAGCTTAACAATACACAATTCTCCTCATAAATTAATGTAAAAAAGAAAAAAGAAACAAATATAAGCGTCGATCCATTGCACTCTTCAAAGATCAATAGAAATGCTTGCTTTAAAATACAAAGATGATTGCGTTTTAATGCAAAAAAATTATTGCGATTAAACGTTTAATAGCAATAATTTTTGCTTTTAAACGCAGTAATATTGCAAGTTCAAGCAATAATTTTTGCGTTTAATCGCAATAATTTTTTTGCATTAAAACGCAATTATCGTTGTATTTAAAGGCAAGCATTTCTATTGATCGTTGAAGAGTGCAAAGTGTTTTGCGTTTAAACAAAATAATTATTGCGATTAAACACAAAGTTTTGCGATTAAAAGCAATAATTATTGCGTTTTAACGCAATAAAAAATATTTCTTTCCCTGGACTGGCATCAACGGGCTTCCGTAGTATGTAAATATTATGATATCAGGAAAAAAAATTGAACCTGCAAAATTAAGAATTTTTTTTAGATAGATCCTTTTTCTGACATTTTTTAATAAATTTATTTCAATTCTTTTTAAACATTTATTTTCTTTATTCATATTGACGTAATATCACAATTTCGAGAAAAATATGAAATACCATGAGAATAGAAAAAATATAATAACATGATGCCTAAGAGCATCGATGCTCTCCTAGAAAACATGGTTTGAATATGTAGGTAAATACATCAATGTACCATAAGTGTTTAGATCTCAAAAAAAAATTCTGTTGATTAATATCGCACTTAATATCATGATTTTAATGATAAATCAATTTTTGAAAGAAGACTGAACATTGTATATTAATAGATATATAAAATACAACATATACAATTTATAGAAAAAATATACATGTATTTCCTGCTTGCTCTATGAAAAAATTAAGATAATAGTTGTTGATAAAATGTAAATACTTGCCTCAATCCGTTTGTTCATTTCTTGGCAGTTTCTATCTTTCAGGAAATTTCTTTTCTCTATTGTCTGTATTATAGCATTTTCCCTTTTTAATTCCTTTATATAATCAATCCATCTCCTGAGTACGGAAAGAGAATCTTGCTCCATATTCCTATAAAGTACAATGTCAATTGCAAGAATAAGATGAAAGCTAATTAAAATTTTTAAGTTGCCTAGACAAAGATTTGATGTTAATATTTTTTCTAAAATTTTCTGTGTAGTTTCACAGTGACTTAAATTTTGCTATCATGGGAAAATAAAATAAAAATCTTATTTCATATTAAGTTATTTTTACCTCGAATTTCTAGAGCATCCTTACACTTTGTCAAATTTAACTTTATTCATAATACTTAAGAAAGTAGAAAAAAAATTTGTATTATTGAAAAAATATTAAAACTGAAATTCATAAAATTCAGAGAAGAAATGTGCGATAGTACAGAGTTACACAAATTAAACACACCTGTGAAACGTACACTGTTTTTGTAAACAGGGCACGAGCTATATTTGTTGCTTATGTTTACTTTCACCATGTGTGTTATATGTTTAACTCTTCACACACCACAATTACAATGATCAAAGTGACATTTTTATTTATATGGGGCTATAGATTTTTTTTTGTCTGTACATGTTCAAATATTTTGTACATGTAGATTTTATCTTTTTGCGAAATCGTAACTTTTTAAAAAATAATATTCTTACACAGGTACAAATTCCAAGAAATGTACAAGTACAGAAGACAAAATTATAGGTCGTGTAATTTTATTTAGACAAGCTAATATCGGTCATCAAAGAGAAGGATAATAATGTATGGATAAAATACGTGGAAAAATTAAGTTCATGATGTCTTTCTTTTTTTTAAATTGTTTTTTTTTCATCATTTTGAAATTAATGTATTCATATTATCAATATAAGATGAGTTTTTTTTTCAAGAATGTAATAAAGGGCTTTTTTGGTAACATGCGATGAATATTATCAATCCAAGAAATGTTGAACACGAGTATATTTTTTTAAATGAAATTCAAATGTTAATCCATGAATTGTATAGATAATTTGCATGCTTTTTAAGAATGTCTAAAAACTCCCTAGTATTAATGCGTGTGAAAATTAAATTGCTGTGCTCCATTCACTACTTATTTCTAAATAATTATTTTCATCTTTATTTAAAAAAACTTCTATGATTTTTTTTAAATGAATTTATAAATATTTATTAAAGTAAGTAATATTAATACTCTGTATTCAATACACTAATGATGAAATGAACTATTTTTTTTAGAAATTGAAAATGTTGCTAAAGAAAAAAAAAAGAAACTTACCAACAACCAGTTAGTTGAAGAACTTTTGAAATTCTTTTGATTTCCTTGTCAAATCTGTGGATTTCCAACGCCCCTTCAAAAAATTGAATAAAAATAAGACCCCTTTCTTTATAGGTTTGTTTTTATTTTATTAAAATCATGTGTATGTGTTATATTGTCGAAAAATATTTCAGAATTAGAACTAATTTTCTCCATTTCTTCGCAATTAAGGTGATCAAACTTTTTTCTATACCTTCGAAAAGATACGATTTGTAAATTTGAAATCACTTCAAAAACAGTGATTTGATTTTGTTTGTTAAAAAATAAGAAAAATATTTTATACATTTAAATGTACTTCAAGTAGGAAATCTGACAAAATTTAGCTATACAAAGTATTCGTGTTGCTGTCACAATGATAAAATAATATTGTATTTTAATATCTGTGCATTTTTTTTTTACATTTACTGTTAGATGTGTACGCTATAAATGTGAAAACTATCATGATCATTGTCTTATTTATTTATTTTTTACTTAAACCTAAATACTTAATTTTAATTTAATGCCAGAACCCATCTTTAAGATTTAACTCAAAAGAATATTTTTTTCTGATATTGTCCTAGCTAACAAAAAGATTTTGTTTCATTTCAACTTAATTAACTTGTATACGTACCTCTTCTGTTTTCCTTGTTATGTTTTCCTTTTATATATCTCATCATCCAAATGTTATAACACCTTATCCTCTTCTGCAAATGTGATTTAAAGTTTCTTACTCAACTGCGTTTTCTTTCAAACAAATACTTATGCAATAATAAAACATCAATGTGGGCAATAAATGGCCGACCTCTTATCCAACAAAACGAAAGTGCTCCAAATGCAAACAAAAATGCCCCGAGCTATGGAATGTGCAGATAAAAATATCAATGACACAGTGACTTGTTTTAATTTGTTGTCAAAAGCTAAAAAATGAAATAATGTGACAATTTCTTGTTTAGTGTTAACCTTTAAAACTCATTCAAGTTTTGAACAAGAATCTAAATAAGGGTGAATAATTTTGTCTTCTTAAAGCATCATTTTATCATAAACATCAGACGGTCATGAAGATGAAATTAGATATATGTAAATGTATTTGTTGAAGTTTAGTTATAAAAAAAAATCAATGACCTATGCATGTATTCCTTTTTCAATTTTAAAATGTCTTTAAAAAAATAAATTTATGTATGTTTGTGCAAGGATACCTTATGTATTTACTGATAATACACCTCAGATAAAGAAAAAGACTAAGAGGTGATGTTATGATACAAACAAACAAATAAAATGGATGCCTGGATTGATGAATATTTCTTAGATTAGACTAGAGATTAATATCAGCGCAGATAAACGTATCCATTTTACTTAGATAAAACAATTATATCAGTTGCTATTTTTACAGATATTTGATATTAGTTTGTTTGTATCATCCATCCTAAGGAAAAGAGCAATAAACTTTACCTTGACAGTGTCATACTTGAAATATCCAGTTCAAACATGACAGAAAACGCAGATGCATTTAAAGAGTTTTTGATGCATTGGATATGACAAAAATCTCTCATTGGAGGGGCGTATAAAATGTACATTCGATGATACCTGAATTTAAACTACCCTATAAAAATGCAGAACGACAAAGTATATACATTCTTGTATGTTCTTGACCGCAAACATGTTCATAATAAAATAAATATATATTGTCCCATTTTTAAGGTAATTAATTGCAATTAAAATGGTTCATGAAAATTAGCATAGGCAATTCAACGGAGTAAATAGAGTTCGTAAACAACATGGGGATCAGCATGTGAAAACTTGTTAACAGAATTTCGTACATATGATTTATCTATATCTATTATTTTTTATTTCGCTAAATAAATTTCTTTCTAGGTATTTCCTAAATTCAAAATTAGATTTCATAGTAAATTCGATCGAGTCGTTTTTGGACAGGAAATTCCAAAATGTACAACCCCCTTGCTTGTTTACAAATAGAGAAAATTTCGAATCAATGAACTACATTTTCCCTGATTTCAAAAAAAGTTAGCTTAGCATAGCTGTCAAATGTCATTGACTTATTCTTTTAACCATTAAATACACACCTAAAGTCATTTTTTGAAGTACATGTACATGTCAACAATTTTTTTAAAAGACATTAACCTGAAAAACCATGATTGATCTAAGACTTAAAAATGTGTATTGTTTTTGTAAGTATGAAAATATTCAAAAATAAAGCATTAAAAAAATGTGTATTGTACAATTTTAATATTTTTTAATAAAATGATCGATCTGTCTTTTAAAGGGGCTGGGGTTTGAGGCCATTTTCAGACTACAATGTATTTTGATCTCCTTTAGAAGAAATGCTCCATTCAAAGATAAATCTTATGCGAAAAAGAAGAAAACACATGTTGTGGCCTGCAATTTGACCTTCAGATATATCGACGACGTATTGTCAATTAACAATGGTAATTTTCATTCCTACGTCGATACGATATATCTAGGAGAGCTTGAGATAAAAGCTTAAGATATCACAAAGTCTGACACACCTGTTTCATACTTGGATATTTTACTTAAAGAAGACGTTAAATGTAACCTAACAACCGAGTTATATGATAAACGTGACAACTTTAACTTTTCTATCGTCAACTTCCCTTACTCATGCAGCAATATACGTTCATCAGCTGCATACGGGTTGTATATATCTCATTTGATTCGAAACGCAAGAACATGCTCTACGTATGATAATTTCTAAAACGAGGTAAATTATTGACAAGCAAGTTGATGAAACAAGAATATCAGCAGTCTCGTTTAAAGTCATCATTTTGTAAGTTCTACGGTCGATACAATGACCTTGTCAGCAAATACAATTTATCATTGATTCAAATGCTGACTGACGTTTTTCATACCAATTGTTAGTTCATTATTTATACACTGAATTGACGACGGATTTTTCCGTTATTTCCTGATCACGACACCTGATCATCACACGGCAGGTGTGACCGGTCAGCAGGGGATGCTTACGCCTCCATGGCCTCTAATGTTTCGGAAATCCGTGTTTGCTCTGCTTTTTTTTGTATTGTTTTATGGACTTTGATATTGAATACTGTTCTTTATCTCCATATCCTTCATACAATCAATTTCAAAAGTATAATGTATGAGATTTTTCTTTGCCAAATGATAGTTGACAGCTTCTAATATCATATCTAAAAAAAATTAAGCTATTTCTCTTGGTAAATTTGTTAACCCCTAGCTTCTTTAAGCCTTTTAGCCTTTGAATTTTAGTACTAAAAAAAACCTTCAATTTTTAATAATGCAAATCTGTTTAAAGGGCATAAACCTAACAGAATTGGAAACAGGTTTTAAGGAACCTGTTGACCGATCACATCCGGCACGAGCCCTATGTACCAATAAGGTATTAAAAATCTAAAGTAAAAAAAGTCAGCATAGCCTAGCTGTCATATTTTATTTGCTTATTCTTTATCCATTTAACTCACACATAAAGTTACCTTTTTTAAGTACATGTCAACCTTTTTATTAAGGACCTTAAACTGTATAAAATGTTAATTTTCTAATACCTAAAAATGTGTATTATTGAATTTCAATATTTAATATGAAAGAAAAAACCTGTTGTTGATTTTAGTTTTAAAAAACCTCAAAATGTAGTTGTTAAACTGTTAATAGGTCATAAATCATGAAACCCCGGAAATTAGAGTTGGAATCAGGTTCGATCAATATCTGAAAATCAATATAATATATCAATTGATAAAACTTAATAAAGGATTTAAGATCTATTTAACAGATGAAGGTGCCTTTGATTATGTAAAAGACATCTTTCAAAATACAATTAAAAATATGGGTACAAATAACTAGTTATTACATTTTATATGGTGATTAGACGATACAATATAAGACTAGTATTTACAGAGTAATAAATAATTCAGCAAGTTTAGAGACTTTTAAGCTTCCGTATTTAAAACGCTTAACATGTTATACAGATTGAAACGATCACTTTTTGTGATTCAAACAAGTACAAATTTTAAAGTAATGTAATCAGTACAAAAAAAGTTGTGTAGTACCATATGTACATTGTATTTGATCATCGTGAAAAGTATAAGAGGCCAAAAGACTTTTCAATCATGGAAGACCCTGACAATTGTATAACATTCATTCCAAAAAGTGCACTCATTTAAAGAAAGTTATAATTATCTCTTAAAACAAAAATGTCATTATTTGATTTGTCATTTAATATAATGCGCAATAAATTGATGCAAAAATCATTTTAATAGTGTGGTTTTCTTCAGCCAGGCCTGTCACATATTTTCCCAAAATTGATTTAGTTGTTTTTGTCATAAAATTTACATCCTTAGTAGTAACATGTGTATATGTAAGTCCTTTTAGACAAATAAGAAATTCAAAATGCGGTTTTATTTGCAATAAGTTCGTATTCATATGATGATAACATTTTGCAAAGAAATTTAAAAACTTGTCTTTTCGGGAAAGAAATTTACCCTTTTGCCTATGGAATTCGATTGATTAGTTTAATGTTACATTGAGCAGGAATTAATCTATCTTTAAACGAGCTCTAGACAAAAATATCACAGGGTACTGACTAGAGGTTTTAGTAAGTAAGTGCCATTAAAACTCAATTTTCATATTGATCTTCTTTATTTAAATCTGAAGCCCACGATATCAGAAGATGAATTTATTCTAGCTACAATGTAAATTGATTATTCTAATATCAGAATGTGCATAACTTCATCATGATCATTATGGAAAAAATAAGTGATAAAGATAAAGGGATTGTATCAGTTTAGAAAATTAGAGTATTCAAAGGAACGCCTGTGTTGCCTGATTTAAACTTCATTAAAGATGTAAAGAAACCTAAAACTGGTCAACTATTGTTATGTTACTAGCATTAAAGTTCTTGTATTCGGCCGCAAAGGAAAAAATAACCCATGGTTGCTAAGACTCCAACAGAATATGACAATCAAATAAAAATTTAAATTCCTAATCCCTCCAAACAGAAATGGATATTACATGTAATGAAATTAAAATTAAAAAAATATCAATTAAAAAATTATTAATATCTTCAAAAGAGACTCCAGTCTGTCTTAAAGTCTATACCATCCATTTTAAAAAAGATGTCCCGATGTATTTTCTCTTAGTACTTAATTTCAGTATATCATTATATCAAACAATGTCAAAAAGCATGTTGCCAGTAGCTCATAAACATGTATAAATGCTTATTAGCTAATTATCAAATCCCTGCCCCTCTGAATTCAGAAGACATACGTTAAATGCTTAATAAATCAATTCCAGATAATAATGGCCAATTACAATGGATGGATGTTTACCAGTACGGCATCTGTTGTCAGCAGAAGCATGTGGTCAGTCAAAGCCAATTTTCTGTTATTAAAAAAAAGCATGTATTATATTTGATGTGATTTGACCCGATGAAGTTTTAAATATGTATAAGAAGATTTAATGAATGGAATTTGTAATGCTACTCTGTTACTTTTGTACTACCATCATGTTAGGAAGTATAACTTGCTTCGTCCGTTCACATGGAATTGTTGTTTACTGCATACTAGTGAAAAATCGTTCAATACAATTAGTCAGTGTTGTCAGTGGGGTGTTGCAGGGTTCTGTGTTTCATGTGGAAATGTGTTCCATTGAAATAAACATCCAATCGATGAGTAAAATGGTACTCAGCATAAAAATATTTAGCACAACCTATCAAAGAAACTGTCATCCTGTTAGTAGCGGATAATATAATAAACAATACATAAGCCAATTACCATACTTATCTCTTAAATGTTATATATATGTTGTATATCGGAACTCTCAACTATAGTAGGTCAAAGGTTAAGGTAAAGTTCAAGGGTCAAGAGGTATATCATGGCAAATACAAAAGTCATAGTGCCGAGCTTTATGTGTGAAAAATTTAAAATCCATAGACGTATGAAAAATAGACAGAAAGTCGGAAAGACAGACAGACACGCCGTGTAAAGTAATGTTCTGCTTAGCAGGCGACTCAAAAATAACGCGTGCCAAGAATTTAAACTTATATGACTACCAACTTGAAAAATAAGCCACTATATTTGTGCCTGACAAACGCTTGACCGTCCTTAGAATCTCAACATCATAGAAAATATAGCAAGAAAAAAAAGATTTGGTTATTAACCGTGGATAAATGTTTAAATGATTACAATGATTAAACAACGTATTTATGTCATCATACTTAGGTACTAAAGAAAAGATAGACATGGTAAAACTAGTCTAAGATTTTTACAACATTGTTTAGCCAAGGCCAAACATCGTCCAACTGTGCAACCATTTATCAAAGTTGGTCAAACGTATATGCAATCAGGGTTCATGAGTCACTTTCAATTGGATATCATTCAATAAGCGAAGATTGCAACTGATTTTTACTGCTTTTCAATGATATCTGGATTGTTTAAGGCTTTGAGTTTTTGTCAAGTATATTTTGAGAATCTACACACATAGCTTGATAAAAAAAATAGGGATCCGTGCGCTGGGTGCGTATCAATACCGCAACATAGTCATTACCGCTACAAAAAACATTATATCACTGCTACATATAAAAGTATACATTACCGCTACATTGCCTATTTCGTTAGCCAGTCACGTGTGAGTACAGATTGATGTAAAGTACTACATATATATGCATAAGACCTGTATCCCCTGAAATGCAAAATCCCACATTCACACGCGACTCCAAAATTTGTAGAATGAGATACAGCAAATCATGGACTAAGTATTATATTCAAATATTTGAAGCAGGTTATGCTTATAAACATGGCAGCAATCAAACGTTTTATTTGACACTGCCATATATATTTTGAATATTTTACTTCTGTCAACATTGCCAAAAATTCAATTTTTTTAGAATGAGAACTGTAAAACATCGTGCTGAATTCTTTGTGAAAGCTTTGTTGTTAGAACTTATTTCCCGTTACTGAATACCAGGGTTACTTGAATTCCATTTGTAGCGGTAATGAGTTGTTTTTTATATAAAAAAAAATGTAGCGGTGATGGTCGGTCGAAAATTTGAAAAAAAATCTAGCAGTAATGAGTTGAAATGTTTGGTGACGTAGCGATAATGTTGATCCCCCCCCCCCGTTCGCTTTTTTGAGCACTACTGAGCAATTAATATGACATGTTTAGTTTGTAAAAATGTCTTACACATAATTCAATTTTTTAAAAGGTTTTTCTTTAATATTTTTATCCAAATGAATTATTGGTTCAATCACAGTCTTTTTTATCTGACTTAGCCAAATTAAAAATTTTGACAACAAAAATTGTTTCAGATTACTTCTCTTAGTCAATTATTTGACCTTTCTGCACCCAAGAAAGTTTTTTTTTTTTTTTTTGGTGTTAAAATTTGGAAAAAGAATAAAATCATTTGATAGTAACGACATTTTTCTGAATGTTAGCAGATGCTGAAAATTATCTTATATATTCAGAAAATGACATCAAAGGTGGGGGTTGTGATGTTAATTTTTAGACATTACTAAAATAATGTTAATTTTAAGCTTAAATTGGGCTAGTTTTTCAAAGACTATCATGATATATTTGCCAAATATGGTGATAGAATTCATGACAGTTAAATCAATATAGAATTTAGGACCAGCATAGAACATATCGCTGCGCAGCCTGCATGTAAAAATAGGAATCAAAACTTAACAATTATGAATTCTTTGAAAGAGGAAAAAATTGATATTTTTCTTTTGAAAATAACCTTCCGCCACAAAATATAGTTCCTCACTAAATGTTTTCGGTATGGAATTTAGTCATGGGATCTTACTTGCATATAGTTTAATAAGCATTATAGAATCCAAATCTATTGTATGAAAATAAAATAATATGCAGATTTCTTAAAATAGAGGCCGCGACAAAAATCTGCTGGAAAGCAGAACCTTGTTAATAACATTGGAGTCGGAAGCAAATTGAAAGTGGGTGGGGGGGGGTGCTAATCGAAAGTGGAGGGGCTAAACCAACCCAAAAAGGTTATCCCTATTTTCAATGCCTATATAATGTTTATTTTTTGCAAAAATGTAGGGTAGGGGGGCTGAGTCCCCCCCCCCCCCCCCCCCCCCCCCCCCCCCCGATTCCGACGCCTATGAATATAATATATCTAGTTTCTTATTTTTTTTTCAACATATGAATCTTTTAACCTTCCCTTGATATTTTAAAACAAGGGGTACTGTTATGGATAAAGAAATATATGCTTTAATTTGAGAAAAGTTGTCTTTTGTTATAGAGTAGCAATTGGAAGAGCAATTAAGAATATAACACATATGCACAATTAAATAAATACGTATTACACTTATCAGTGTCATTTAACTTTCGACGTTCAAGTTAGTGTGCTTATATTATTAAAAATTTAATTAAAGCCTTGTTTTAAACTTTATTAATTCATGTAGTTTCATTTGACATTAACAGAAATAATAAGTTTTGTAACTCCAAAATGAATATCATTGATAATATAGTTACAAACCATTATAAATACAAAACCATTTTTATAATGATTAGTAAATGATTTATTTGATTCGCATGCAAAATGTAACACGTTTAAAATGCAATGAATAATCTGTGCAAGTAGATAATTTAAGAACGTATGCGTTATATTTTATAAAAATAATTTTTGCTGTGAAACAACTGTTTCTATCATAATCCATGTTTTCAAGGAATTTTCTGAATTTGTTGGTAGAACATCAAAGGATAAAAGGGTGAATTTATGCTTGTTTGGAGTATTAAAGAATTCAGTTTGATATATTATATGAAGTTTTCTTTTTCCCTCTGCATTTTATAGTACAATAATAAGATTTAAAAAAATAAAATAATTCAAAAATCTAAGCATTAAAAAAAATTAAAATTGCATGGATTTCTGAATGCACTAAAAAGATCTTATGACGTAATTTTTGGAAAAGTACTTCTTTAGAAAGGAAAATATTTAATGATCACATTCTTATTTGAAGAAAAATTATAAAAGATAACTATCGTCTTTATGCTATCTGTATCATTCATATAATCCTTAGTAATCCGAGGATTTTCAAATTGCATATATTTGTTGATTAAGCTGAGTCGCAAATCGTTATAACTACATTTATAATATGTTTAGCAACCTATACGAGTACTTAAGCGGTTTATTTATTGAACTTATAAAGATAATCGTATGTTTCGAACTTCAATTTGCAAGAAAAGTTTAAACATTGTTCTTTTAGTAAATGCTAAGTAAGTTAAAATGAAAAGTTCATGGATGGTTTAAATATTTACAAATATGAATATTCTTTTCTTTTAAATTACTTTCATATTTTATTTGAGTACACAGGAGTTGTTTTTGGACCAATAAGAAGGTAGAGAAGTGGAAACTCAATTTGAAATAATATCAAGTATTCTAAAAATTTTGTAAGATCAATATAAACTAATCAAATATGTTAATAAGATGTATTTTCGCTTTGGAAGTAATTAACAGTGATTTATTTTCGCAGATACTGCACTGTGTGTGATTTTTTTTCCTGGTGGTAAATGCAACGTACCATATAGTGAAAATTAGATAGATAAATTCAATATTAACACCTTTATATAATATATTTATCTCAATGTCCAAATCATTTTTGTACTGGTGTACATGTAAATAGGGTCCTTCACTAAATGACTGAGTTTCATTTTGTGTCGTGACTCAACGCAAGCAGATAAGAAATTGAGTTTACAAGGTTCCCTTTAAAGGAATTGTTTTCAAACATTTGTTGATAATAGACTTACCAAATTCATTTTTTACAAAGCATGACGGTTCCAGTATATAACTTTTTAAAGAAAGTATACACATTATTTGAATAAAAATCTTAACGTATCAATCTTTTTTTTTAAATTCGCGACACAGAGTTTTTTTAATATAGATCTAGATGTATACAGAGAAAATAATACAAAATATGAAGCTGGTCTGATTTTAAACAAAGATACTTTGTAAAAAAAATTTAACAGTCAATCTTTGAAGCGTTGGACCTATTTTTTTTTTATAACTTATGGTTCTTTCTAAGATTTAAAAAAAACTGTTATGTTGTATAATGTAAGAAATGTTCCCTTTCAGCAATTTAAAGTGCAATGCAACGTATCACATTCATGCACAATTATGTCAATACAGTACCTATGCACTTTTCAGTCTCATTAATTGCGTGCAGGTTAGAACGCTTAATATTACCATCAATTGCCTCGCTGTTTTATATTCAACCTTGAGCCACATGCATTGCCGTTTGACATTTGCATTTGTGATCAATAGAAAAAAGAGTTTCGTAACTCCAATATGAATATCATTACAGTTTGTCACTCTTCAGCTTTTTACTCAGAATATCTTCCTTCAAAACTATTTTATGTAAAATAAGATTATATTTATTGCCATGGGATTAATTTGATAAAATATGATAAATGTTAAAGAAATCAATTAAAGAATTGAAATTGAAAAGGGCTTTATCATGTGTGAATAAATTTGAGTGATTGTACAACCCTTCATGATAAAAATGAGTATATGCACATTAATTTACTGTCAGTCAAAGAATGATTCTCAGGTTTGGTCACATTTCCATAAATTGTACAGACTTTACTAGTCACTCAGTCATTAAAAAAATGCATATCAGTTACAGCAAATTTACCAAGGTATATGTGCTTTTTTCTGCAAGTATGGATTTTTATTTGTAAGGATGTCTTTGAAAAGAACTTGAAAAGCTTGTGAAGAATGTTTTTAAATTAATGTATGATAAGAATCATTTTAAGAAGATACATTTCTTATGCTGTTGAGATATTTATATTTGTATGCATGCTACATGTACACTTGTGTTTTATTCAATGCATGTACCTTATGAAATACACTAAGTGTAGAATGTAAATTATTGTCATGAAGATGTAACTTTAAATATGTTTCACTGTAATAAGGTCATGCATAAAAAGTCAGAATTTCTATGATCCTAGATACAACATTGTGTTAGCTTAACAGCAGCAAAAGCTATCTTTTTTATATGTAAATACACTTTGTTTGAATAGTTTGTGTAGAATCAATTAGTTAATCAAATTAATCTTGTCATAATACTGCATCTGACAATTAATGGAATAAAGATTTTCAGCTGTGTAAGACAAAAAAAAAGAAATTGAAAAGGGCTATCCCAGGAGGCACAACGGCACTCATCGGATGGGAACCTGTCAACTCCCGGATAATAACAGCCAAGTTTAACACCAAGGAAAGCAAGATCAAGTTAAACATCATACAATGTTATGCCCACATGGAGATCCCCTGACCATGTTACAGAGAACCAGATTGACCATATCTGCATTAACAAGAAATTTAGAAGAGCATGGAAAGATGTCATGGTGATGAGAGGAGCAGACATTTCATCAGACCACCATCTGCTGATGACGGCATCAAGGCTACGTCTCAAGAAGTTCAACAACATGACAAACAGGAGGACAAGGTACAACGTGAGTGCCCTCAAAGCAAAGGAAGTAAAGACAGCATTCCAACTTAGCTTGTCAAATAGATTCCAGCTACTACAAGACCAGCCAGAAAACAACGATACCAACATTGGGACCCAATGGCAGCACATCAAGGAAATGTGGCAAGGCACATGTGAGGAAGTCCTCAGCAAGACTCAGCACAAGGAGTGGATCCCTGGTAATCCTATGAGGAAAGTGGAAGAGAGGAAGGAAAAGAAAGCAGTGCTGAATACAAGCAGGACAAGATCAGCAAAGGCAAAAGCTCAAGAGGACTACACAGCCACAGACAAAGAAATTAAGAAAAGCATAAGGAAAGATAAAAGGGATTGCATCGACAACCTGGCCAAACAAGCTGAAGAAGCGGTGGGACAAGGAAATTTAAAGAACTGTATATGATAACAAAGAAGCTTGCCAACAAGTTCCAGCAAACAGACAAGCCAGTGAAGGACAAAAATGGGAAAACTCTTACAACAACAGAAGAACAATTAAAGAGGTGGGTAGAACACTTCAGAGAACTATTAAATAGACCATCACCAGAAACACCTCCGGACATTCAACCAGCCAATACAGACCTCCCGATAAACTGTGATAAGCCAACAAAGACAGAGATCAGGAGAGCAATTAATAAACTTAAAAATGGAAAAGCGGCAGGGCCTGATGAGATACCAGCAGAAGCAATCAAAGCTGATACAGAGACAGCCATTAACATCCTATACAACCTTTTCAACAAGATCTGGGAAGAAGAGAACATCCTAGAAGAATGGAAAGAAGGCATCCTTATTAAGCTGCCAAAGAAGGGAGACTTGAGAGATTGCAGTAATTACAGGGGGATCATGCTCCTGTCAGTGCCTGGCAAGGTCCTCAACAGAATACTTCTCGAGAGAATGAAAGAGGCAGTGGACCCAAAGCTCCGTGATCAACAGGCTGGTTTTAGAGCCAACAGATCATGTGCTGACCAGATAGCCAGTCTATGCATCATTATAAAACAATCACTGGAGTGGAAGTCCCCCCTATATGTCAACTTCATCGACTATGAAAAAGCATTTGACAGCGTAGACCGAGAGACATTGTGGAATATACTGAGGCACTATGGAGTACCAGAGAAACTAGTCTCCCTGATTAAAAACACCTACCAAGGCATGATATGCAGAGTTACCCATGCTGGCCTGATGTCTGAGAGTTTCGAGGTCAAGACAGGAGTCCGACAAGGTTGCTTGCTGTCACCATTTCTTTTTCTCTTGGTCATTGATTGGATCATGAGGACAACCACAGCAGGCAGGAACAATGGCATACAATGGACACTCCTGACGCAACTCGACGACCTTGATTTTGCAGATGACCTGGCTCTCCTTTAACACAACCAAAGCCAGATGCAGGATAAAACAACCCACCTTGCAACAACGTCGGCAGGAACTGGCCTCAAAATTAACTTGAGGAAAACAAAATTGATGAAGATAAACACCACAGTCCAAACACCAGTCACAGTTGGTGGTGAGGCCATCAAAGAAGTTGAATCCTTCATCTACCTGGGGAGTGTGGTGGACAGACATGGTTGCACAGACTGCGACATCAAGTCAAGAATTGGCAAGGCTAGGACTGCATTCACCATTTTAAAGAACATCTGGGCCTCAAAGAGCATACGTACTACCACAAAACTGCGGATCCTCAACTCCAATGTAAAGTCCGTCCTATTGTATGGTGCGGAGACCTGGAGGATGACTAAAGCTACCCTGCAGAAGATCCAGACATTTTACAACACCTGTCTTAGGCGCATCTTCAACATACGATGGCCTGAAGGGATCTCAAACGAAGAACTATGGATGAGAGCAGGACAGGAACCAATGGAGGTACAAATAAGACAGAGAAAGTGGGGCTGGATTGGACACACATTAAGGAAGTCACCATCCAGCACCACAGGCCAGGCCCTGACTTGGAACCCACAGGGCAAAAGAAAACGAGGACGACCTAGAAACACCTGGAGGCGTGACTCGGAGTCAGATCTAAGGAAACAGAATATGACCTGGCACGATGCAGCCAGAGCAGCTCAAAATCGTGTTCGTTGGAGAACTGTCGTTGATGGCCTATGTTCCCACGGAACGACAGGCCTCAGTATGTAAGTAAGTAATTGTTGATAATAGGCTTATCAAATTATTTTTACAAATCATGATGTTTCAATTATATAACTTATTTTAGAAAGTACACACCTACTTCGAAAAAAAAAACAATGTATAAATCTTTTTTTTTAAAGTTTGCGACACAGAATTTTTTTTATAACTTAGGGTTCTTTCTAAGATTCAGAAAACGGTTATATTATATGATTTAAGAAATATTGCCTTTCAGCAATTTAATGTGCAATGAAACATATCATATTCATGCACAATTATATAAATACTTATGCACTTTTCAGTTACATTAATTACGTGTAAGTTAGAACTCTTAATATAACCATCAATTAACTGGCTGGTTTATATTCAACTTTGATTTACATGCAGTGCCATTTGACATTTGCATTTGTCATCAGTAGAAATATAGTTTCGTAACTCCAATATGAATATCATTTAGGTATGTCATTCGTCAGCTTTTTAGATAAGTTCAAATCTTTTTATTATAATTCAATTTTTATAACATATTTAAATTCAACGATGTTAATTGTTTAACATTCAGTGGAAAAACTGCTAAATTTTCACAAAGAAGCAAGATTAATTAGGGCCTATTTCGTGTGGTGGAAGGATATTTAGCATAAAATTCTGAAAATCAGCGCATTTATTTACTTATATCTTTGGAACTTTAGCCTCACATACCTTTACTCGAAGAATATTTTCCACAATGCTATCGCTAGGAATATTTTATATAGGTTTCAATTTATAATTTAAGAACAACTTTTTCTCCTTCCCTCAACAAACGTTGCCAAGAAATGAAGATATTTCAAAGAAGTCAAGATAAAAATTACACCCTTTTCGTCTGCAAATCACATATTTTGACCAATATTTCAAATAAATTAACATCACTTATCCCACGTTTTTCTTTTGTCATTTTAAATTAGTTTATACTTGTGGCTGATCAGCACTTGTCGTAAACAGTTTGATGAAAATGTTTTATTGCCTATTTAGATTTTAATACCCCAAATATGTTACCTTTTTCGTGCAAAAAAGTTTATACAATAAATAACACGCACTAATTTGCAAGATTTGTTAAATGATAAATATTATTCAAACTATTTTATGTAAAATAAGATTATATTTATTGTCATGGGTTCATTAAATTTCAGAAGTGACATATCTTAATAATATAGCCATATTTCCTATTTTATACTTATGAGTGAATGAAAAAAAAAAGAATTCGGAACCGTCTGCAAACGATACTAAAAGGATGTAGTACAACGCTTTTATTTTTGTAACAACGAGTTTATTTCAACATTTCAATAGGTGTTTACTTTCCCTATCCATTTAATTGTTCACGAATGAATTTTTGGAAAATATTACATCATATAATTGGAAGATAAATAAAATATCATAAGAAGACATACACGGTTTCCTGGATATCAGTATTTTACGTAATGCAAAGAAATGCACGTAAAACTTTACAAATGAAGGCACATCAAAAAGCATGTTACTAATTTATAGTTTAAGTTCCCTTTATCATATAAAAAGATATTTTTGTAAACAATATATGAAACTCAGTGCAAATTAATGAGTTATATAGTTCATCCTATTGAATTCAAAGGGACAAGAAAAAACCCCCAGAAATATCCAAGCATTTGAAATAATGAGATTAACCTAATGAAAAAGGTTCGGAATTCATTAATATTTTAAATATTTGGCAATTTCTCTTTTAAATATTTAAGCTGCAATAAAATATGCTAATGTTTTCCATTAAATGGTATATTGTGATAAAAAAAGAGCATGTCATTTCTTATCTAAACAAACAAAATATTGGTGAGATATCTGCAATTCATTTCTTGCACATTGCATTGTGAAAAATTTTAGATTGTCATTTCAACAATCATTTCTTTAAATATTGTTAAATACTTCTTTTTATTTTTTATTTCATTTATCTTCCTAATGTTTACACATGAATATTTCTTTTGTACAAAGCAAATACAATTTTTAAAAGTCTTTAACCTTTTCACAATTCCGATACTCGTAAAAATCAATTCCTAACGTACAAGAAGTTTGGATACAAGACATTTTTGAAATAAAAATATCACCCTTTCATATCAGAATTATTTCCAAATTTAAAAAATGTGTCGCCTGAAGAAGAGAGGGAGAGAGAAAAAAAGAAAGAAAAACTTTTAGACTCTTGGGAATCATTTTACTCGTTGTCTGCAAATAATATAATTTCCGTTACCCTAGAACGTTAGAAATGTCTCGTGATTCATATAGAGTCGATATGCAGTATATTCTTATTTTTGCTGGTAAAGTAAAAAATCTGCAAATTAGCATGTTCATATTAGAGTATAAAAACAGCTTTATTGTTCATGTGACATTTGACATATTCTGCAAAAAAAAAAATGCACCAGATATTGTTTTTATGACATTTTGAATTCTAAGATGTAATCTTCTTTGAAGGAATATTAAAAAACAAGTCTTAAGTTATTTAAGGTAGGATTCTTCTCTGGTTTTTGAGTAAAGGAAATGTTCAATGTATATTTGCTTATATGTCTTATATATTTAGGTGAAAGAGATTTAAAAGACCATATTTTTCTTTCCTCATCACAACTGTACAACTTTGAATAGAAATGGTCAATTGAATTTGAAAACTAGCAGGGATTATATTTTTGGCGGAATGGTGGCGTATGAAAATATCTTCTTTTCTGCCTCTCAAAATCATTATAGAACTACGTATTTAGTTATAATTTTTACACAATCAAAGGCTAGAAGAATTTTTCAAATGTAAGCTAAATTAATAATAAGGAACTAAAGTTTTAAAATATATCAAATAAATATGAATTTCCAAACAAACTACAATTACGTTTGCTTTTAAAAGTTTCGATTTAAGTACGGATATGAGCAAAAAATCCATAGAAAGTGGTTTAACTCTCTTACTAAACGGTCAAAACTTTTTGTTTATGTATCATTTTGTATCTCTATATGACTGCTTTACTATATGTGAAAATAAGAAAAAAGTTAAATATAGGGCGCACATAAAAATAACTGAAATATCCTAAAAATTTAAGAAAAATGGAGAAAATTCGGATTAGCAAAAATCCATTTTTGTTAAACTATTTGTGTCAATTTAGTAATATCATCTTATAGACCCTATATGGTGATACCTTTTTATGCAAAAAGAAAAACATTTAATCTTTTAAAAATAGAAGACCCTATCTCATGACTGGATGCAATTCTTTTTATTTTAATGACCAGGGAAAAGGTTATGACCTTGACCTGACCTTGACTCTAATATAAAACGGTCAAAACTAATCAAACTAATACCATCACCTAGTAATATTGTCTTCATGATTCTGTGAAAATTTCATTAATTTTTTAAATATAAGAAATACAGTATTGTGTGAGAAGAATCCTACCCTAAATTGTAAATAATGATATTTTTAACGATTTCAATTTGGATCTGCGTGTAAGAAGATCATATAACTAACTGATTGTCAAATCCTATGGAAGCTTACTATGGGAAGATTTCTTTTCTTTACAGACAAAATAGGTGCTGATTTTTTTTTTGATGATAAACATGACAATGCAGGTGGCATAAGCAATCCTTCGAACACAAAAGTTGACTGTTGCGCCAAAAAGATTCCAATTTTAACCTTATAAGTGGTAAACTAAAATTTCAAATCAGAATTAAGAAGTAAAAATAGTTTTTATTGCTAAGAATACAGAAAAGATACAGAAGAAGAATGATTTACATAGAATGACTGTGTATTTAATAGCTACTGGTATTGTGAACAGAAAGAAGAGCACGAAAAAAACATATTCACTACGTATACATTATTCAGAACAATGCAAATAATAAAATAACTGAATTTTAAAAAGAAATGTTAGCCTAGATTGATTAATTCTTTGTTGTTTTTCCTCAAGTTCGAGAAACGTTCATATAGAGATCTCAAGCTATAGTCTAGAAAAAATAAAACTACACACAAATTTCGAGAAAAGGACTGAAAGAAATATGATATCTGCATGTGAAAAAATAATGACATGTGAACTGTTATTAACTTTAAAAGCAGGAACAGTAAGAAACTGTATGTCTCCCATCACCAAAATTCTTACATGACACAAGTTGTCCTAAAAAAGTCATAAATTTCCGTCTCCAGATGTGGTGTTACAAAAGAATCTTGCTTTTTCGAATTTTTAAACCTATTCATACTCTAAAATATTATAAA
This sequence comes from Saccostrea glomerata, assembly GCA_003671525.1. Lineage (NCBI taxonomy): Eukaryota > Metazoa > Mollusca > Bivalvia > Ostreida > Ostreidae > Saccostrea > Saccostrea glomerata. The sequence continues at coordinate 21,178 of PRKT01001131.1, forward strand.
AGACACATTTCCGCTGGTATATTTTTTATCTATGGTGAAAAATTTCAATTATCGACCGAGAAATGGACCCAGAAACACGGAGAATAAAAACAACGCTCAGACACTGTGGGGTATGGTATTTGTCACTCAATATCTCAGAAATAAGTCTAGAAACCTATTGATATGTCTGTTTTATAGTATGTAGGACATACTAAATAAGATATATACAAAATTTGAAAAAATTAAATGACAGGTATTTTTTCAGCTAAAGGTCCTTCATCCCCTTAAGTTTTCCATTCAGGTGAGCTAAAAAGCGTTAGTTTTTACAAGAAACAAAAAAAAGATGATTAAAAAAGCGAGCAAAAAAAATCATCGCACATGCGTAAAATTTTTAACTGCATGTGTAATGAAAGAAGTCCGCATGTTTTTTTGCTCAGTGTGAACAAATTAAAACAAATTGTGAAAATATATCTTTGTTTTTTTTAATTGTTTTACATTGTTTTACATTGTTTAAGGAAAAATTAATATTAAAAAAATAAAGGCATATTAATTGGTTGGAAATATATGTCATTACCTTATCTGTAAGATACCCTCCTTTGCATTAATAATGCTAATTCGCTTGCCGCTCATTATATCTAAGATGAATAACTTTTTTTCATAACAGGATCGACAATCAATTAAACATGATTATTGCAGAGGCAGACTTCTTAAAGATAAGGTTATGACATATTTCACACATAAACGTTCCATATTCACTACAAAAGAGTTAAACTTCTTAGGGAGAACTTTTGTGAAAAAGAAAAAAATAAATTTACAAAATCTCTCTGGTTTCTGCGACAAACGTAGCATAAACATGTAAATAATATGTTGAATGTCGATGGACAAAACCTAACAAATTGCAAATGAAATATTTTGTTGTTGTGGACTATATATACTTTTAGAGAAGGAATGATAACGATATCAGTTAACATCTCTTGTTGATTTATGTAATGTATCAATATCATCGTATTGTACATCTAAAAAAAAATACGCATGCCTCCGATGACAAATACATTTTATCAATAAAATTTGATTGAGATTAGCGTCTTCTTTTTAATTATCCGCAACGCTATGTTGTCCTAGTCAGACGACCAAACACGCCTCTAATTTTGAATATCGATAGGCATTTATTTTCATAGCACATATTGCTGGGGGTAACTTTGTCTACCCGATCATAACATACAGCTTACAGAGCGAGAGTGACCATAGCATCCTACAAACATGATCCTATCCTTGGGATTTCCAAGGGTCAGTGATCTCACTTTTCTTAAATTAGTGTTTTGCTCAGTTTTAAGCATACTATTCAAGTTGGTTTTTGTCAAACTTCACATGTTGATACATACTGGTGAGAGTTATTCAACTGCATCACCATTTTTAACCTTGACCTTTCCTTTGACCTTAACCTCACTTTTTAAAATTAGTGTTTAGCTAAGTTTTAAATATATTATTCAAGAAAGTGTAATTAAACTTCATATGTTGATACATACTTAAGAGAGGAATTCATCTTCATCAACATTTTGACCTTGACCTTTCCTTTGACCTTGATCACCTTTTCTGAAATTTATGTTTAGATCAGTTTTAAAGAAACCATCCAAGATATTTTTTATCAAACTTCATATGCTGATACACACTGATGAGAGCTGTTCAATTTCATCAATATTTTCTACCTTGACCTTTCTTTTGACCGAGACCTCACTTTTTCTAAATAGTGTCATCCTTCAAATGTTGATACATACTAATATAAGCAATTCTGACAAATCTGTTTCATATTGATATTTAAATATTTTGCTTGAAAAGGACGTTAAACGTAATCTAACAATCAAGCTGATAAAACAAGAGTTTCAGCAGTCTCGTTTGAAGTCATCATTTCTGATGTTCTATGGTCGATACAATGATCTGTCAGCAAATACAATTTATCATACTTATTTTCATACCTTCATGTATTGTTAGGCTATTATTTACATACGGAATTTTCCCGTTATTTCCCAATGATGACAAGGAGCACACGGCAGTCGTGACCAGTCGGCAGGGGATGCAAACTCTTCCATTGCCTCCAACCTTTGATGCTTTGGAGGTCCGTGTTTGCTCTGTCACTATTTTGTATTGTTTTATGGTTTTTGGGTTTGAATACTGTTTTCCTTATCTCCGTATATTGTATGAAAGGATGTAGAGTAACAATGTATAATACCTTATTTTTGTAATATAAAAAATTGTCGTTCAAGATTTTGTTATAGGATACTAGAAGTAAAAATGAAATGTATTTTCACAGATACGCTATGGTATGAACACTTAGTGTTGACAGCAGTTAAGTGGAGATCATTAACATGTTATTATTGACATTAAGAAAAAAATCTTTAAAAAATGTTAGTTATGTAAAGTTAACTTGTTTTCAAGAGGAAAAATGTTTTATTTTGTATACAACGATACATGTATCAATATATATAATTAACATGAATCAGTTGATACTAACAAATCAGGATAAATGATTTGTTTAAGGAGAGAATTTCTTCTACTTCCTTCGATTCCTTTGGATAATCAGATAATTTTATATATTTTCCTCGTATATATTTTCTTGTTTTTGATTACCTATACATATAATGATACAAGGGGTGATCAAAAAGTTTGCAAACTATCTCTATATTTACAAAACCGCAATTCAGATCAGAATGAAAATTGGCACACATAAAGTCATACACGTGGTCAATAAATAGCATATGTAATGGAACTTTTTCCCCGTGTTTGTGATGTCACAATGTGAAAATGACGTCATAAGTTAGATCACTTGTGACAAAAAATGGCTGACTCAGTCGTATTCGAGAAACGAACGGCTGTAAAGTTAAAAGTATATCTTAGGAATTCCTAAGTGAAAATTTATTATAATTTGTATACGGTTTATGAAGACAAAAAACTTGCAAGAAGGTTTGTCATTTATTGGAATGATTGTTTTAGTGAAGGAAGGGAGATGTTTAAAAACGATGCATGTTCTGTTGTCCAGTGAAACCAAACTTAGAGAGAGACCTATCCTTTGTTAAGCAATTTGATATAAAAGATCGCAAACTTAGAGTTAGAAAAATAGATGAATATCCTGATAATAGTTTAATAATCAAATCCCTAAAATATCGTTTACTTTAGACTTTAAACATATCAGATATGATATAGTGAAGGCACCTATACTTTATCCATACGGAATAAGCGACGCCCAAAAGACTGATGACTTAGGTTTTGATGGTCCCCATGCTTATTCGGCAAAAGGATATCATTATTGACCGATGCTATTTCAGATATTATTATTTCATGGGCAGAAAGGTTGCAGATTCGCATTAAAATCGGAGAGGACTTCTTTGAAACATTTTCGACACTAAAACCCTATATCATTTCTTTTTTGGAAGTCATTCATTTAGTTCGCGAACTTTTTGATCACCCCTCGTATATTCATAAATATAAAAAATAAAAAAAATGTTATATAGACAAGACGTTTCCATGGTTTATCATGAGAGAAAAAACATTTTACTGACCCTACTGTTCCTGGATTGGAAGCTTTACCAAACTAGAAGTTAATAGTTAAATATGATTTTAACAACTGATTTAATTTTCGTACAGTGAATTATAAAATGACTTATTAATTATGAAGATATGCTAACGATTAGTTTACAGAAATTTCAAAACGAACAATTAATTTTGATTTCAGTGTGAAAGGTTACATGTACCTATAATTTTATATAAAGACATAATAAACATAAGAAATTCATTTACTTGTATAATACAAATTCATGTTAAAACCTTACTGTCAGACCAAAGGAAACATAGCAGCTCAGTTTGTTTCCAAAAATCAAAACAGAAGAGATGTTAAGTGAAAAAAATTTGTCATTTATTTAAATGACGAAAAAATGAAATCCAAAAAACAATTACAAAAGAATTTTGGCTGGGAGACATAGTGTATCAGAATCATGGAAAGTTTGACTAGAAATACAGTTCAATGAATGATAAAAAAAACAGTGGTCTCATGGCCACCATATTATTACAACACAGAGATGTGATAATGTGGTAAAATACAACTTCAAACTTTAACGGAAACAAAAGTGGTGCATAAAAAGTGCAAATTTAAGAACAAATACAGTGTATCTTAATAATTTTTTCATCTAAAACAAAATAAATGTGGTTGCTTTATTGTCCACCAATTTTTTTCGGCAGCACTCCGAGATAAACAGAGGATTTTATAAATAGGATGCCTCGCGCGGCAATCTGATTGGCTGAGACAAAATAAGCGCTTTGATTGAATTAGATTAACCGGATAAAAACGGATAACAAAAAAGGGGGAGGGGCTTTATATATATATGATAAAAATATAAAAGATAATGTAAAAATAACCAAACAATTAAACATATTGTGACAACCACATAAATTATACATATGAAATTGCTTTAATTGAAAATAAAGCTTATTTTATGTTAAAACCTTACTGGCAGATAAAGGCAACATTGCAAGTCAGTTTGTTTCCAAAAATCAAAACAGAAGTGATGTTAAGTGTAAAAAAAATTGTCATTTATTTAAATGACGAAAAAATGAAATCCAAAAAACAATTACAAAAGAATTTTGGCTGGGAGACATAAATGTACCAGAATCATGGAATGTTTGACTAGAAATGCAGTTCAATGAATGATAAAAAAAACAGTGGTCTCTTAGCCACCATATTGTTACAACACAGAGATGTGATAATGTGGTAAAATACAACATCAAACTTTATTGGAAACAAAAGTGGTGCCCAAAGGGTTGAAGCACCACCAAAGATGTTGCCTTGGTAAACCCTCAAATATGATATACAATGTTAAATTTGTATAGACATGGTTGATAATAAGGTAATAAAAGATGGTACATATAATCAACAGACTATTGGACTTTTGTGAAGACACTGACTTTTACAGTTGACGGCTTTCTTGGACATTTAAACTTGAGTCATGTACGGAGGAACGGAATTGAAAATAGATAAGAAAACATTCATTGAGGTAAAAGTTATTGTCTTCGGGGCTTTGAAATAATTTAACAAACAAAAAATATAACTGGGGGTAGAATAAAATTTATTTAGATACTTTATTCACGAGAATTAATATATCCTTTTATTTTCAATAACTTAAAAAATGAAATAAAGAAGAAGACACATTTCGGTAGGAAAACTCGGCAGGAGTTAGTCAAAACTGGAATGGAGGGTGTTGAGGGTAGTAATGTTGCCGTTTTCTTCCTAGACAATATAAAATAATCTTTGAAATAGCCTGTTATTACCATTTTGTTAAAAGTTAAGATCAATATTTTTTGGTCACAAAAGAGCTACCGTATATTTTCCAGGTGTAAAAGTAAGCCGTCAACCGTAAAAGTCAGTGTCTTCGCAAAACTCCATTTACAATAAAAGGATCTGGGGAAACGTGCAAATGAAGGATTTCACTGCCCTAACCTATGATAGTCTTTTAAGTAAATAGACACATGTTACTATACATTTATCATGGCCTTCAGGTACATGAAATCCAGTAAACATTTGTGAAAAATTATTGGGCAGACAAATTGTGAATCCTTTGAAATTACACTTAATACATGTACAAACATTACAGGCCAAAAACATTGAACCTACTAAAAATCAGGAAAATCTATGAAAGTAGATGGAACGGATGGAAAACCTCTTAGACTCATAAGATTTAAGATGAAAATTATGTACAAAAACAAACATGTATACAAATCAGCACCCATTGCAGATACCTAAATTTTAGGGGCATAGCTAACAGGCACACACAATCTGACTTAGTCAGAAATATACAATGCAGAAAAAAGTAACAGGCAGACAAATTCTGACACTGTTAAAATTAAAACAATGCCATATGGTAACAGGCAGACAAATTCTTACCCTGTTAAAATTAATACAAAACTGACAAAGTAACAGGCAGAAAATTTCTGACCCTTTTAAAAATTAGTACAATAAACCCACTGTTAACAGGCAAACAAATTCTGAACCTGCTAATGTAAATGTCACTTAACTCCGGCTAGACAATGAATGTAAAATTTGAGATAGTGAGTCAGCAGTTATTGAAAAAAAAACAGGAAGGTGGATTTTTATTGTGTAGGGAATTTATGCGAATGTATTTTGGAATGGCATCTGATTTCCATCTGCCTAGTTTTTGGATTTGAGTTTGAGAGAGACCTCTTTTTGCTTCTTCAGTGGCTGCACCTATTCGAAAACTGTGGCCTTTATATACATGTGAATTTAGACCTATAAAAGATACTGTCTTTTGGAGATTATTTGTAACAAAGTAATAAGTTACCGCGGAACCTGAATGTAACTGAAACAAATGTCCCGATGAGTGCTTGTAATAGGACAGATACATTTGAAGGGACTGTACTGGATATATCTCTTGAGGGGTTGCCTTGGAAAGATATATGGTAATGGGGTGTGCAGTTTGCATTGTCTTTGAATACCTTAAGATGATTTCAACTTTTGAATTACCCTGTATTCTGATGTCTTGTCTTTGAATAATGCAAGATTTTTGAGATGGTGTTTTTGCAATCAATTCACCTAATCTGAAAAACTCATGAAATGCTACGGTGCAAATGCATTGAAGAAGAATTCTGTGATAAAGATTGGGAACTGTAAGAGGCACAGCATTTACTAGTTTAACTAGGATTGAAGTTGTAATCGGGAGTGTGTAATCTGGTGTTCTTGCAATCTTCCATGGCAAAGATTTTAAGCATTTCTGGACAAATTGATATTAACATTTAAATGCATTTTTGGGGTATTTCTTCTAATTTTTTTTAATATACCAATGTTTATATATTCTGAAAGCAGGTGATGTGAAGTTTCTGAAAATGATAATAAAATATCATTTCAGTTGGCAACGAACTACATTATAATAATGCTGGAATTTCCATTTATTTAGGATAGAGTTTCATTCTGGTTTTATTGTTTGCATAAATATATTTAAAAAATTTTAATTATTGTGTTGAAAATTATGAGCATGTTGAAATTTTTTTACAACAAATTTTTAAGTATTTGGGGGGATGGGATGGGGTTGAGAGGTAATCACCAGAATTTAGCATTTTAACATATTACGTGTTACCGCCACATTTATTTCGGTAATGACAAAATCGCTCGAATTGTTTGCAAAATTTACCTCAAGCTAAAAAAAACCTGGAGCAACCAAAATTTTTTTTTCTGTATACATGTATTATTTTTAAAGTAATTATATTCTCTTTCTAACGGTGCATAAAACCTTCTGTTATTTGCAGTATTGACGAAGTTATGAAAGTTTGATCACAGTATACCCGTTTTTCAAGTCAGATGCGTAGAAATGCGCATATGCCATGGAAGGGGTTAAAGAGAATGTTATTCTGTAAGCAAACAAGCACTAGACGCCTGACTAACTTCATAACAGTCTTGTCTTTGATTGAAGTTTTTTTGATAATCGCAACCACTGCTTCATTGTCAGTAAGAAACAAAATCTTATGGTTTTGGAATTGGGAACCCCAAATTTCCATAGCCAGTACAATTTGAAAGAGTTCTAAGATTGTAATGTGCAATTGTTTGAATTCATCAGGCAATTCGGCTGCAAACCAAACTGCTCCTTAAATATCAGCAAAACCTTGTGTAGATGCAGCATCAGTGTAAAGGGTGAGGTAGTCAGAAGAGGACCGAACGTCATTGAGAAAAACTGACTTGCCGTTAAAGTGTGAAATGAACTGCAACCAACACTGTATATCAGCTCGGGCCTCACATGTGAGGCGTTTAAAATGTCTAGGATTCGAGACTTAACAGGACATGTCAATAAGCCTACGCAAGAAAGCACGCCCTGGAGATATCACTGAGCAAGCAAAATTTAGCAACCTAATGAGGGATTGTAATTCGCGGAGAGTGATCTTTTTCTGCATGGAAAAACTGGATAACTGAGCTTTGATTTTGGAAATTTTGTCATCTGGTAAACGAAATTCCATAGCAATGGAATCCACCTCAATACCTTATATGATGATGTTTGTGTTGGGGAGACAGGTTTTATTGGGGTTTAAAGGGATTCCAATTTTGTAACAAAGGGATATAAAATTGTTCAAGTCTGTTAGGCAGCTATCAGATGCTGGGGGACCTATGAAGAAAAAATCATCAATCAAATGGGACATACCTTTGGCTGAGAATTTGTTGAGCATGATCCACTGTAATGTAGTGCTAAGTGTTTCAAAAACTTTACAGGAACTACTTGCTCTCATAGGGAGGCATTTGACATAGTAAAAATAATTCTCCAATTTAAATCCCAATAGATGGTAATCTTCTGGATGGATTGGGATGTTGCGAAAACCATCCTCAATATCGCATTTAGCCATTAGGGCTGCAAAGCAAAATGGTCTCACTAGCGAAATTGTATTGTCTATGGAGTCATAAGAAACCTGACTATTCTCTGGAGGAATTTGTGAATTAACTGGGTTATTTTCCGGGAAGGAAAGGTCATGAATGAGACGATATTGACCTTCCACTTTTTTAGAAACAACGCCTAGAGAAGAGATAACCAAATTTTTGAATTGAGGAAAAGGGGAGTGTTCTGATATCCTGCCCAATTTTTGTTCTTTCAGAATTTTGTCAAGGACAACTTGAGGATGTTTGTTAGTGGATCTATGATAAGAAGACGATTGCGATGTAGGTGTACCTAAACAGCCTAATCTAAAACCAGTTGTGAAGCCTGATAAAATTAATTCTGAAAGGGAGGAATTGTATCCTTCCAAAAAAGATTTAAGAATTTATGGTCTTACCGGGGTTGGGAGTTTTAGACGACTGTCTTTCATCACTTGAGGGGAGTTTGAGGCATTTAAATCTTGGGTGTTGCTCTTTGCAGTACTGACAGATATGTTTGTAGGGACATGGGTCTGTTCTACAAGTTAGACCTTGGTTGTATGAGAAGCAGAACTTGATCTTTTGGTTTGCATAGTTATTGAATCTATTTCTGGCAAGAAAGAGCTGGTTTGAGGGACGGGATTTACTAGCTTGAAGATTTGCTCTCTACACAAGTTCGGGTAGGGGTTGTTGCCAAGGCAAAGGAGAAGACTGACGCAATTTTCGAATTCTTCATCATATTGACGCAAGGAATCAATCCTGCTAGTGAAACACATTTCGCGAATCATATGTATGTATTTGAAGAGGTGGGCTGCATCTGAGGGTGTCCTTCGGACATATATGAAAAAATAAGAAAGGAAGATGTCTATTGGTTAATAGAAATGGGAAATTTTTGAAATTTGCCTTGTTGGAAATTGATTGCCCCCCTTTCTACTGAGACTGAAATTATATTCCTGTTGATTAGGAAGCAGCAATCTGAGGTCAAGATAAGTATTATCCCAAATTTTCTGTTTTAATCTGTTTGAAACAGTGGCCCCCAGTGGAATATTGTTCGAAAAAGTTAAAGGTTGGGGAGCATTGCTGACTGCTGACTCACCTCCAAATAAAGTGTTAAGGACTGCTGGAATGTTAAAATTGTCTAAAGGGTCAGCTGCTGATACTGGGGAGGCCTCAATGGTTTCATGCGTTTGGGAAGCTGAATTACTATTTTCATTATGGATGTCGGTAGATACAAGGATTTGCGCGGAATGGTTGGGTAGTTGTTGCCGATTGAAATCTGTGCTGACTCGGTCATTGAGAGTGGAAGATGGGATGGAATTAGAGATGTCCGAATTTACTGCAGGTAAAGCTGGGGTGTCTAAAGATCTTTGTTTTTTCAAAACGGCATCTGCAAGCAGATCATAATCAATAGCCATCTGGGCAGGTGGCGCAGAGGTAGATGACCTCTTTCTTTGCTTGGAAGGTTGTGGAGCTGGGCCCTCGGGCTGTTTTGTCGGTGACTTTCTCCTTTTAGGCGGCATTGTCTGAAAAGGAAGAACACAGCCATAGAAAGACAAATGAATAAAAATTTCACATGCAGAAAATAGACTTAATGTTGTACCCATTAAAAGAAGGTTTTTTTTTTATTTATAATTATTAAAATTACATTTTGATATGTATTTGCATATATATATATATATATATATATATATATATATATATATATATATATATATATATATATATATATATATATATATATATATATATATATATATATATATATATATATATTTATAAAGCACTTAAAATGACCAACGACACGAACAATTAAAATTGTCAAATTTTCGGGACGCCTGTCCCTTCCTCAGGACAAAGAAAAAAGTTAAAAAGTCATAAGAACAAAGGAAAAAAAACAAAAACAACTATCACTACTACTAAACTACTAAATACTAGATATTTACATAATTCCATGTTGAATTGGAAATTTTTAAGAACACTTATAAAGAAAGAAATCCGGACCGCTATGAAATGCGTCCGGTCTATCGGGTATACTCGGGTGAAGTGCGATTTACATAATTGAACGAATTAATTATGCTAATTAATTACGACAATCAGTTAATCGTACTTTGTTTCATTCTCTCAAAATGGCGTAACTTTACTTAATAAATAATAATCAAAGAAAAATAATATAGCAGGGATATTTAAACATATGAATTATGATCAATTATAGATTTTGAAATATTTAAGGACTTATTATCGGGAAAAAAATAATTAACAAAGGCGTAAGCAATACATAGTTATGTGGGTTGTTCGAGAGTTGGTGACGCAAATTAACTGTAGAGTTTACACTAAATTGAGAGAATAATCTTGTTTGGTATCATCAGGAATCGGGTCTAGTTTACGTTCATTCTGGTGAAGTCATTCAGTTTGTTAATACCATTGGGGCGGAATGACTTCAATCTGTGCATCCAGAACTTTTCTTTGCTTTTTCTCTGAGCATCTGTCCATCTTGGGTTATGGTCAATCACCACTACTGTCATGTACACCCATTTGTGACCCTCAAGGTTGAAATGTTCCCCAACGGGTTCATTGAGTTTTTTGGTCCTAATGGTCGAACGGTGGTTATTGGCTCTCCTGCGGAGATCTCCTGTTTCACCAATATACTGTTTGGAGCAAACGTTGCCTGTCTTACTACCATGTCCTTTAGGTTCCTTGGGCGTCTGTATGCAGCCAATGGGGGTTCCTTAAAGACCTCTGCCATTCGTTTGTTTGAATGGAGAATTGGTAGGTTCTTTTGAATGATACCGCTAAGGTTCTTAAGGACGGGATGGTATGTGGTTACCAGAGGAACCCTGCCGCTATTGTCTTTTTCCTTGTAGCGTAATAGGTTTTGCCTGTCATGTAAAGCTTACGCTTTACATGTCATGCACAGCTATTGATGAGATGGAGGAATATGACAGGCAAAACCAGACTGGACAACCAATTACCTAATGGGGGCTTTAAAACTTGCTCTGACAGAAGATGTCTTCTTTGTAAGCACAGTACTGACACAGACAGTTTTAACAGCCCTGTTACAGGCCGCAGCTTTAAAATACAAAGGAATTTCTGCTGTCATACTGACAACTGTATTTATTTCATCAGTTGCAAAGTTTGCTCCAAACAATATATTGGTGAAACAGGAGATCTCCGCAGGAGAGTCAATAACCACCGTTCGACCATTAGGACCAAAAAACTCAACGAACCCGTTGGGGAACATTTCAACCTTGAGGGTTACAAATGGGAGGACATGACAGTAGTGGTGACTGACCATAACCATAGATGGACAGATGCTCAGAGAAAAAGCAAAGAAAAGCAAAGAAAAGTTCTGTATGCACAGATTGAAGTCATTCCGCCCTAATGGTATTAAAAAACTGAATGACTTCACCAAAATGAACGTAAACTAGACCCAATTCCTGATGATACTAAACAAGATTATTCTCTCAATTGAGTGTAAACTCTACAGTTAATTTGCGTCACCAACTCTCGAACAACCCACATAACTATGTATTGCTTACGCCTTTGTTAATTATTTTTTTCCCCGATAATAAGTCCTTAAATATTTCAAAATTTATAATTGATCATAAGTCATATGTTTAAATATCCCTGCTATATTATTTTTCTTTGATTATTATATTTTAAGTAAAGTTACGCCATTTTGAGAGAATGAAACTAAGTACGATTAACTGATTGTCGTAATTAATTAGCATAATTAATTCGTTCAATTACGTAAATCGCACTTCACCCGAGTATACCCGATAGACCGGACGCATTTCATAGCGGTCCGGATTTCTTTCTTTAATAGTGTTCTTAAAAATTTCCAA
>PRKT01001131.1:33441-44394 GCA_003671525.1 Saccostrea glomerata
ATATATATATATATATATATATATATATATATATATATATATATCAATATATATATATATATATATATATATATCATATGCTCCGACGACACAAAAATTGTATTGAGATCATATCACAGTCACATAGTGTATCACAACAAATACATGAGTAAGGGGTGCTTTTAAGCAGTAATATTAAAATATATGGTTCTGTTTATTTCATTATTTATCAGTATATATATTTTTATATGTATATAAATTATTATTTATTTGTAATTTGTATTTTTTTTATATATACTTGAATAACATATTAACTGTGAGGTTAGGGATCAAGTTAGAGTGCAATATAAACAGGAAAAACCCCACCTAAATATTTCGAGAAAAATGCAGGATGGCAGATTTAATGCTTTGAAAATACTTCCAGGTACATTTTCCATTGTCTTTGAGGTCTGCTCTAATATGAATACCATCCACTGCCAAAGATTCCATTGAAGCCCAAATATCCACGGTGTTTCCAGAAGGAGATGTTCGGTAGACTGTCACAGGCTGATGCAAGCTCCTAGTTTGTATTTGAAACATCAGTGTTAAAGGAGGCAGTCGAGCGTTGAGGGTCCCGCCTGAGAATTTGGCCAATTATGACTTGTTTAATTACGTGACCGTTGCGCATATGCAATAATTTCTTTGACTAGCTTTGGAATTTTCGGAGTGCTGCAAGACAGGTCGCTTCCGCAAATATTTATAAATACTAGAACCAATCTTACAGGAAATGATGTGAATTGTCGTTCGGAGCCGAGTCTTCTAATAATGAGGCCACCCCTGGCCAAATAAGACACTTGAAAATATTCACTGTCGAGGCGGAGATTGAAACAATCGGGGTTAAAAATAATAAAGTATCTGAGACGTCTGAAGAACTTTTTTTCCGATCCGCCATTTTGTTTAAATTTCTTACAAGAAGGCAAGCCAAAAGTCTTGATTATAAAGTACAAAAATACTGACCTGCAAGGTGCACAGGTGTACAGATCGAAGTAATGGATCATACACAAAACGACTGCCGGGTACAGAAGCGATCAAATTGATGATTACTAGGAAACAATTGCTTTCTTCATGTTCTTGTCCACCAAATTTTTTCGGCAGCACTCCGAGGTAAACAGAGAATTTTATAAATAGGATGTCTTGCACAGCAATCTGATTGGCTGATACAAAATAAGCGCTTTGTTTAAATTAGATGAACCGGATAAAACGGATAACAGAAAAAAGGGGCCTTTATATATATGATTTACAAATGAAAAGTTTTGTAAAATAACCAAACAATTAAACATATTGTGACAACCACATAAATTATACATATGAAATTTTTAACATAAATTGCTTTTAATTGAAAATAAACCTTATTTAAATTTAAAAAGAATTCTAGTAACCCTCAAAAATTTTCTTTTTCAAGAATTAATTTTTTTTCATAATTACATGTATTTGTTCCCCCATCAATTACTTGGAGCTAGTACCTTTTTTGGCTGCTTCTGTAGAATTGATCCTGGACTAAAGTACACTGTCTACTGTACAGCCATTAAAGAGGGTGGACAGAAGGAGTGGGACTTTGCCTATAATCAATATAAAACCTCCAAAGTGGCCTCAGAAAAAGCCAAAATCCTAGCCGCCCTGTCTTGTACCAAGGTCCCATGGATTCTTCAGAGGTACGTGTAGTCAAACAGGGCTATCTCAAAGTTTTTGAATCTGATAAAAGAGTCTTCAGTAATTGGAGATACTATATCTGACAGTTTTATGAAGTGAAATTTGAATTATATTTTGAAATAGTAGGCAATTAAAACACGAAAAAGACAGATCATTTAAAAATCTTTATACTAATTTTATTGAGCTCAATTTAAGGTACAAAATACCAACTGACCCAAATATCCACTGAATTGTTTATGCTGTTCAATTTTGGTTAAAATATGAAGAAAGCTCCAGAAAAATGTAGAAGCATATTCATTTTAGAACATCTCTAAGTTCAGTTTATGTTTTGTTTTTATTCTTCAGGTTTTTGGAGTATGCTGTAACTGATGGTGAGGTCAGAAAACAGGATGGTACGAGTGTCATCTCATCAGTAGGCAGTACAATGATTGGTCGACCCATAGCCTGGAACTTTATCAGATCCCGCTGGGATTACATCATGAATGAGTAAGTTGTGTGTGCTTAATATGACCCAAAATAATATAGTACAATTTATATATTTTATCAGAACTTGATGTATATTTTTCAAAACAGAAAAAAACTTTGCAGTTTATTAATTTTTTTCAATCTCGGTCAATATTGATGTTTCTGGAATACAATATCACTTTCAGTATTGGCTATAAGAAGTCTTCAAAATCTCTTCTATGTTTTATAGATACAGTGAAGGGCAGTGGAATGCAGGAGGCTTTATTAAAAGTATTTCAGGAGCATTTAACACGGATTACCAGCTACAACAGGTATAAACTATAAATATATACAGGAAATGAAACTATAATTATTTTAGGAGAGACTTTTATGAGAATTTTTTTTACGAAGATGATGCCAATTCTCTTCTTCTTTTTTTATTTTTAATCTTTTCAGACATTTATTTATAAAATGATTCACCGGTATGACATGAAGTTGAAATAAAAATAGAAACTGCATTTTATCCATTTAATATCTTTGGCACCAATGCATGAAAAATTCACATTTTTTTACCTCGTGAACAAGTTTGCACATTTAAAAAAAAAAAATTACAAAACAACATAAGTTAAAAAAAAGTAATCAGGTGTTTTTTATCAGATGAAATATATTTGAAAAGCTTAAAACCAGAATTGCCAATCATGTCAAAAGATAATAAGAATTGTGTCTCTTTTTTTCCCCAGCTGATAGATTTTGGCAAGGCACACCCTGATCTGGGTCGTTCTGCCCGCGCCTATGACCAAGCTGTAGAGGCTGTTCAATCAAACGTTCAGTGGATGAAGAAAAATATGAACATTGTCATTAAATGGCTTGAGAAAAAATAGAAATGCATGACTGTGCTAAATAGGTTTGTCTAAAAGACTAACATTACTGTCATTTTATAAATATATTTTTAGCATTATTTTGTGTGAGTTCAATAATCAGATTTTTAAAGGAGAGAAGCATAAGCTTATGTTAATACCTCATAGTTTTTTTTTTTGTATTTTTAAAAACTTTTTTTAGACAGAATTTTCATGTGTGACTGTAGAAATGATATATGCATGTCTATGTTTTCTGAAAGTAAGGATGATCGATGTTCATTCATTAGACAATAGTTGCTCAATATGTTATGCCTATTTCTAACTACTGTAGAAGCAAAAATTTTTTCTTTTATTGGGTACAACATTTCATCTATTTTCTGCTTGTGAAAATTAATTCATTTGTCTTTCTATGGCTACATTCCTCCTTTTCAGACAATGCCGCCTAAAGGTAGAAAGTCAGCAACAAAACAGCCTGAGGGCCCAGCTCCACAGCCTTCCAAGCAAAGAAAGAGGTCATCTACCTCTGCGCCACCCACCCAGATGGCTATTGATTATGATCTGCTTGCAGATGCCGTTTTGAAAACACAAAAAACTTTAGACACCTCAGCGTTATCGGCAGTAAATTCGGATATCTCTAATTCCGTAGATGCCGTTTTGAAAAAACAAAAAACTTTAGACACCTCAGCTTTATCGGCAGTAAATTCGGATATCTCTAATTCCGTCCCATCTTCCACTCTCAATGACCGAGTCAGCACAGATTCCAATCGGCAACAACTACCCAACCATACTGCGCAAATCCTGG
Organism: Saccostrea glomerata; assembly: GCA_003671525.1. Taxonomy (NCBI): domain Eukaryota; kingdom Metazoa; phylum Mollusca; class Bivalvia; order Ostreida; family Ostreidae; genus Saccostrea; species Saccostrea glomerata. The sequence goes on from PRKT01001131.1 coordinate 37,213, forward strand.
TATCTGCCGACATCCATAATGAAAACAGTAATTCAGCCTCCCAAATGCATGAAACCATTGAGGCCTCCCCACTATCAGCAGCTGACCCCGCAGACAACTTTAACATTCCAGCAGTCCTGAACACTTTATTCGGAGGTGAGTCAGCAGTCAACAATGCGCCCCAGCCTTTAAATTTTTCCAACAATATTCCTCTGGGGGCCACTGTTTCAAACAGATTAAAACAGAAAATTTGGGATATACTTATTTTGACCTCAGATTGCTGCTTCCTAATCAACAGGAGGATAATTTCTCAGTCTCAGTAGAAAGGGGGGCAATCAATTTCCAACAAGGCAAATTTCAAAAATTTCCCATTTCTATTAACCAATGGACATCTGCCTTTCTGATTTTTTCATCTATATATGTCCAAAAGACACCCTCAGATGCAGCTCACCTCTTCAAATACATACATATGATTCGCGAAATGTGATTCACAAGCAGGAATGATTCTTGGCGCCACTATGATGAAGACTTTCGAAAATTGCGTCAGTCTTCCCCTCTGGCTTGGCAACAACCCCTACCCGAGCTTGTGTTGAGAGCAAATCTCCAACCTAGTAAATTCCGTCCCTCAAACCAGCCCTTTCTTGCCAAAAATAGATTCAATAACTATGCAAACCAAAAGTTCAAGCTCTGCTACTCATATAATAACCAGGGTCAAACATGTAGAACAGACCCATGTCCCTACAGACATATCTGTCAGTACTGCAAAGAGCAACACCCAAGATTTAAATGCCCCAAACCCCCCTCAAGTGACGAAAGACTGTCATCTAAAACTCCCAACCCCAGTAAGACCAGAAATTCTTAAAACTTTTTGGAAGGATACAATTCCTCCCTTTCAGAATTAATTTTATCAGGCTTCACAACTGGTTTTAGATTAGGCTGTTTAGGTACACCTACATCTCAATCGTCTTCATTAAGACCTTTCATGTGATTTGATGAAAATGGGGTTAGCCCTTCAAAATAGGGGCATAGAGGGGCCAAAAGTTTCTCGTCTTTAACTCTTTAATGATCAATATTTTGTGATACATTACTAAAGCAAAGATATTCAACTTAACGATTTGCAACAATATATACTAAAAATTTGATCATATGTTACGTAATAGAGGGTCACAGGAGGCTAGAATGCTAAATCTTTGACGCTTTATATCTCGAAAAGCGTGAATATTTTGATAAGCAATATTGAACAAAAGAAGGTCAAAATAATATTCCCAACAATATGCATACTCTAATTTATGCATTTTTTCCGTCGACACTTCCGTTGTACACCGGAAGTACATGTTATTTAAATACATGTATAGCGATTTTTGTCATTTTCTAATGAATGTAATTGTTCAATATAGAGATTAACAGAATGCATAGCATCTTAATATTTCCACCGGAAGTACAGTTCGTTCAAGCCGGAAGTTGTCTAAAAATGAGTATTTTCCATCGAAACTTTCAGGGATGATTACTGCTTGCTTGATGTAGAGTTGAAAGTAGTTTTAAGCACATACGGTCCCACCGGAAGTGAGGAAGTAGAACCGGAAGTTGATTGGAATCGATAGATCCTACATTTTATTTGTGTTTCTAAACATATTTTGAAGAATTCTTGTGCATTTCTGACATTTTTTATCCTATCAGTGGAATTATCCCAACACAGGTCTTATTACATCAGATATCGGACGGAAGACCTACTCAATGCTTGCAACGAGATCGCATCTAGTTAAGGTCTTCCGTCTCCAACGGAAGACCTTCTTGTTATTCTTCGGTTTCTTTTTCCCTATTATTAAGGTCTTCCGTCTTCAACGGAAGACCTTCTTGTTATTCTTAGGTTTCTTTTCCACTATTTTTAAGGTCTTCCGTCTTCAGCGGAAGACCTTCTTGTTATTCGTTTGTTTCTTTTCCACTGTTTTTCTTATTATTTTTTTTCTCCCCGATTTTGTGCACGCGATTTCTAGAAAACGGCTCGTTAGATTTTTATGAATCTTTCAGGTCTGATAGAACATATTAAAAATTTGATGTATTTTTTTTCATTTTGATGACGTCACTTCCGGTTCGAAAATTTTCGCAATTTTGTGATTTTTAAGGGTCATTTTGTCCGTCGCTGTTCTTAAAAATCGCTCATCACAGAAAGATGAAACCTTATCTGGAAGATAGAGCAACAAATGTAGATTTGCATTGTCTTGTTAACTTTCACCGGAAGTACTGCACTTTAACGCTCGGTATGGTCTGAAAAAAGCCATATTGAGCGTTTCAAAATTTTTTTTACACTTTTTCTATTATATCTTTTTACTTGTATATATTTTTTTAAAACATATAGAACATAAATTGTGAAGAATTCTAAGATCTTTCAAATGATATCTCGAAAAAAGGGCTGACCCCTAAAATTAGGGATCTAGAGGGGCCAAAAATTTTTACTTGATATCTCGAAAAATTTTGAGAATTTGTAATACTTCAAAGAAGCAAAGTTGTTCAAAATGACAATCTTAATCTATCTGAGTCGTCAAAATACCTCCGGCGTCGTCACTTCCGACCAAACCGGAAGTAGACAAAAACGGGTATTTTTGCTGTTCTTTTCAAGTTTTTGGTAACATATGTCTCTTGGAGCATAAAAATTAATTTTCCGTCCGTCATTGTCACTTCCGGTTAAACCGGAAGTAGCAAAAATTGCTTATTTTTGCATTAATTAACATAGCTATAGCGGTTTCAAACTATTTCTAGGCGTTATTTCTCATTTTTTGTTGAAAATGAAAGCTACTTCCCGTCAAACAGGACGGAAGACCTACTCGTTGCTTTGCAACGAGCTTTGCTCTAGTTAAGGTCTTCCGTCTTCAGCGTAAGACCTTCTTGTTATTCTTAGGTTTCTTTTCCACTATTTTTATTATTATTGTTTTTTTTCTTACCGATTTTGTGCACGCGAGTTCTCGGAAACGGCTCGCTCGATTTTCATGAAACTTTCAGGACTGATAGAACATCAAACAAACCTGATATATAATTTTTTGTTTTGATGACGTCACTTCCGGTTTTGAGATTTCCGCGATTTAGTGATTTTCAGGGGGTCAGTTTGTCCGCGAGTTTTCTCAAAAAAGGCTTAGGATAGAAACTTGAATTTTTCAGCAATGATAGAGCAATATATGTAGATGTGACATACGTATTTCATTTTCACCGGAAGTGCTGCATGCCGACGCTTGCTATGGTCCGAAAAAGAGCATGTCGAGAATTTTAGAATTTCTAACGCCTTTTCTTCGATATCTTTTTATTATTATTATTATTCTTTTTTCTCCTTACCGATTTTGTGCAGAAGATTTCTCGGAGATGGCTCGATCGATTTGGTTCAAATTTTCGTTGTTGATGTGCTTGTATCTGAAGTTTGTACCGGCGCTTCGATTTTGAAAAAATCACTTCCGGTCGGAAGTTATCGCCCTTTAATCAAAATTTAGATGACCTCCATGTCTGTGATGGAACTCAAAAACGGGGTCAAGCTAAAAAGCTGAAATTTTCAGGGATGGTAGAGGACATGTTGCCATATTGCACCTGGGTCAGGATATTTTCCGGAAGTGCCTAGTATGGGAGCTCGGTAGGGGTCAAAATTTAGGACACGAATCATGACCGATTTTTTGAGACGTTTCGCATCATATCTTTTAAAGTATAAATATTTATACATTATAGATATATTACAGTATATACATTACAGTTTAAATATTTTGTTAAAACATACTGAACATCATTTGTGCAGAACCTCGAGATCTTTCATATTATACCAAGAAAAAAGCGCTGACTCATCACATTATTGATTGATTGATTGTATATTGTTTAACGTCCCTCTTGAGAATTTTTCACTCATATGGAGACGTCACCGTATGCCGGTGAAGGGCTTCAAATTTAGACCTATACTCGGCACTCAGGGCCATTGAGCAGTGAGGGTTCTTTATCGTGCCAGCGCCTACCGTGACACGGGACCTACGTTTTTAAGGTCATATCCGAAAGACCCGTGACTTTCACTTCTGATGCCGAGCGCTTGGCGAAGGAACAGTCACTACCTATTTTTACGTCTTAAGTTTGACGCGGCGCCGGGAACGAGAATCGAACCCGGACCTCCCGATCACGAAGCAAACGCTCTACCACTAGGCTACCGTGAACGATAACTCATCACATTAAGGGCAAAAAGGGGCCAGAAGTCTTTAATCGATAACTCTTTAACAATCAATATTTTGGTATATATTACTGAACAAAAAATGTTAAGCTTAACAATCTACAACTATATATTATGATATATATGTCGTATGGTACATAATTAGGGGCCACAAGGGGCCAGAATGCTAAATCTTTGTCGCTTTATATCTCGAAAGGGAGAAATATTTTGATTAGCAATTTTGAAAAAAAGATGTTCAAAATAATGTTCTGAACAATATGCAATCTTTCATTTTTTGCTAAACGTCCCCATTAGGGAGTTGAAGGGTTGGCCGCTAAATATTTCTTTTGCTAATAGCTCAAAAACGAAAAAGAATTTCTGAATAGTTATTGAACAAAAAATGTTCAAAATCTTAAGATCTTGAAGATGAGATCTCAGAATAGGGGCTGGGCACTCGAATTAGGGGCCAAGAGGGGCCAAAAGTCTTTTTTCGATAACTCTTTATCAGTTAATATTTTGTAATACATTACTGAAGCAAAGATGTTTATCTCAACCATCTACAACTACATATTGTGGTTTTTATGTCGTATTGTACATAATTAGGGGGCCACAAGGGGCCAGAATGCTAAATCTTTGATGCTTTATATCTCGAAAGGGAGAAATATTTTGATAAGCAATATTGAACAAAAGATGTTCAAAATAATGTTCTGAACAATATGCAACCTTTCATTTTTTGCTAAACGTCCCCATTCAGGAGTTGAAGGGTTGGCCCCTAAATATTTCTTTTGCTAATAGCTCAAAAACGAAAAAGAATTTCTGAATAGTTATTGAACAAAAAATGTTCAAAATCTTAAGATCTTGAAGATAAGATCTCAAAATAGGGGCTGGGCACTCGAATTAGGGGCTAAGATGGGCCAAAAGTCTTTTTTCGATAACTCTTTATCAGTTAATATTTTGTAATACATTACTGAAGCAAAGATGTTTATCTCAACCATCTACAACTACATATTATGGTTTTTATGTCGTACGGTACATAATTAGGGGCCACAAGGGGCCAGAATGCTAAATCTTTGATGCTTTATATCTCGAAAGGAAGAAATATTTTGATAAGCAATATTGAACAAAAGATGTTCAAAATAATGTTCTGAACAATATGCAACCTTTCATTTTTTGCTAAACGTCCCCATGAAGGAGTTGAAGGGTTGGCCCCTAAATACCGTATCAGTGGAAATTTTAGCGAGACGCAAATTTAGCGATTTCTACCTTAAATCCAGTATGTTATTTTTAGCGAGAAGTAATTTTAGCGATTTTAAAATGCTTACTAAAGAAGCTATTACATAAAATACGCAATTAATTTTTAGCGATATTCAATTTTAGCAATGTCAGCACCCTCGCTAATAATGCCAAAATTAAATCCTCGCTAAAAATTCTACTCATACGGTATTTCTTTTGCTTATAGCTCAAAAACGAAAAAAAATTTCTGAATAGTTATTGAACAAAAAATGTTCAAAATCTTAAGATCTTGAAGATGAGATCCCGAAAAAGGGGCTGAGCATTCGAATTAGGGGCTAAGAGGGGCCAAAAATCTTTTTTCGATAACTCTTTATCAGTTAATATTTTGTAATACATTACTGAAGCAAAGATGTTTATCTCAACCATCTACAACTACATATTATGGTGTTTATGTCGTATGGTACATAATTAGGGGCCACAAGGGGCCAGAATGCTAAACCTTTGATGCTTTTTGTCTCGAAAGGGAGAAATATTTTGATAAGCAATATTCAACAAAAGATGTTCAAAATAATGTTTTAAACAATATGCAACCTTTCATTTTTTGCTAAACGTCCCCATGAAGGAGTTTGAGGGTTGGCCCCTCAATATTTCTTTTGCTAATAGCTCAAAAACGAAAAAGAATTTCTGAATAGTTGTTGAGCAAAAAATGTTCAAAATCTTAGGAGCTTTAAGATGATATGAATAAAAAGGGCCGATTCCTAAAATTAGGGGCTGTTAGCGGCCAAAGGCCGATTTTTTAAGTCTGTAATGTTCAATGTCTTTTTACAGATTGTGTTAAATCATTATGTTAGAATGAAAATCGCAATCAAAATCTTATCTCATCTCATCAAGAATTGGACGGAAGACCCACTCGTTGCTCGCAACGAGATCGTATCTAGTTAAGGTCTTCCGTCTTCACGGAAGACCTTATAGTGATTCTACTGTTTCTTATTATTATTATTAAGGTCTTCCGTCTTCACGGAAGACCTTATAGTGATTCTACTGTTACTTGTTGTATTTTATCAATATGATATCTGATAACTTATGATCATTGATTAAGTTGAAATACAAGGGGGCAGTACAGCCAACTGGCTTGCGTCTCCACTCTGGTACAAAATCAATTCAATTTGGTGTATCGGATTGTGCAAAGTTGCTGTAGTTAGTGACTTGTTAAAATAGAGCTATGTGACGTTAGCTATAGGTTTAACATTAGGACAGAGAAGCTCTTACAAAGTTAAATCATACTGTGTAAGTATATTGTAGCTACTTGGCTAGAGTTATAATGGCAACTTGGTAAGCAGTAAGACACCAGGCAGGTGTTAAAGGCTAAATCAAGAGGCACCAGGCAGGTGGCTGTTGACTCATATAGTCAGTTGTATAGTGAGGCAATTGTCATATGGCACCAGGCAGATGCCGGTATTAACTGAAGATATATAACTGTACAAAGCACTTAGGTCATTTGATTTAAAGACACCAGGCAGGTGTCATATTATTATCTGTATATATTGCATTCAATCGTATCCCCAGTAAAACTCGGTAATCCGAGCACGGACCTACTGACCGCTCAGGTCCGACACGTTACAGTAGAACATTGCAATTGAGTGTCAATCTTAAAACTTAATTTCCGTTTCACTGCTTTAGTGTAACTGGGCTAGATACGATATGTAATGTGTATAATGTGTTACATATACTTTCTTAACGTCGAAATAAAATAAAGGCGCTAAGAATGTTTTATTTTTGAAATTTAATTGAAGCTATCATAC
>PRKT01001131.1:51735-76257 GCA_003671525.1 Saccostrea glomerata
TTTGTAATACATTACTGAAGCAAAGATGTTCATCTCAACCATCTACAACTATATATTATGATTTCCATGTCGTATGGTACATAATTAGGGGCCACAAGGGGCCAGAATGCTAAATCTTTGATGCTTTATATCTCGAAAGGGAGAAATATTTTGATAAGCAATATTGAACAAAAATTGTTCAAAATAATGTTCTTAACAATATGCAACCTTTCATTTTTTGCTAAACGTCCCCATTAAGGAGTTGAAGGGTTGGCCCCTAAAAGTTTCTTTTTCTAATATCTCAAAAACGAAAAAGAATTTCTGAACAATTGTTGAACACAAAATGTTCAAAATCTTAAGATCTTTAAGATGATATGAAAAAAGAGGGTTGATTCCTAAAATTAGGGGCTGTTGGGGGCAAAAGGCCGATTTTTTAAAGACTTTAATGTTCAATGTCTTTTTACAGATTGTGGTAAATCATTATTTTAGAATGAAAATCGCAATCAACATCTTATCTCATCTCATCAAGAACTGGACGGAAGACCCACTCGTTGCTCGCAATGAGATCTCATCTAGTTATTATTATTGTTTTTTTTTCTTTACAATTTTTTTTGCAGAAGATTTCTCGAAGACGGCTCGATCGATTTTGTTCAAATTTTCAGAGATCATGTGTTTCTATCTGAAATTTGTACCCCCGATTCAATTTTGAAAAAATCACTTCCGGTCGTGAGTTATCGCCCTTTCAGTGATTTTTAGAGGGTCTCCTTGTCCATAAGTTAACTCAAAAACGACATTAGCTAGAGAGCTGAAATTTTCAGCGATGATAGACGACACATTGCTGAATTGCACACTGGATATAAAATTTTTCAGAAAGGTCCAATATGGAAGCTCGGTAGGGGTCAAAATCTAGGACACGAATCATGTGTGAATTTTCGAGACATTTTGTATCATATCTTTTTAAATATAATTATTTTGTTAAAACATACAGAACAAAATTTGTTCAGAATGAGAAGGTCTTTAATATGATATCAATAGAAAAGTGCTGACTCATCACATTAGGGGCCAAAAGGGGCTAAAAGTTTTTCTTCGATAACTCTTTAACAGTCAATATTTTGTTATACATTACTGAAGCAAAGATGTTTATCTTAACAATCTACAACTGAATATTATGTTTTTAAAGTCGTATATTACATAATTAGGGGCCACAAGGGGCCAATATGCTCAGTCTTTGACGCTTTATATCTCAAAAGTCGGAAATATTTTGATAAGTAATACTGAACAAAAGATGTTCAAAATAATGTTCTAAACAATATATAATCTTTCATTTTTCGCTTAACGTCCCCATAAAGGAGTTGAAGGGCTGGCCCCTAAATATTTCTTTTGCAAATAACTCGAAAACGAAACAGAATCTCTGAATACTTGTTGAACAAAAAGTGTTCAAAATCCTAAGAGGTTTAAGATAAAATCCAGAAAAAGGGGCTGAACGCTCAAATTAAGGGCCAAGAGGGGCCAAAAGTCTTTAATAAATACCTCTTTAGCAAGCAATATTTTTATATATATTACTGAAGCAAAAATGTTAATCTCAACAATTTACACCTGTATATTATGATTTTAATGTCGTATATTACATAATTAGGGGCCATAAGGGGCCAAAATGCTAAATCTTTGACGCTTTATATCTCAAAAGTGGGAAATATTTTGATAACTAATATTGAACAAAAGATGTTCAAAATAATGTTATGAACAATATACAATGTTTCATTTTTCGCTAAACGTCCCCATTAAGGACGGACGAGACGTTCCTTAATAATAGATAAATTTTTCTAAGAGTTTGTCATTGAAGTGTTGCTACTTAAACATGTTTACTCACAAAAAATTGAGGTAACTTACCAGGCATTTCTGCAAGATACCAGGGGTAATTTTTCTTATACAATCCTTTGGGGAAGAAAAATGATCTTCCAATTTCAAATGTTTAAGTGTTTGGATTTTTAAAAAACGTCTAGAAACTGCTTTAGAAATCAGAAAGTTAAGAAAATTTTGAATATTTTTCATACATTACGAAGATATACAAAAAAGATTTTGAGGAACGTCTCGTCTGACCTTAAGGAGTGGAAGGGCTGGCCCCTAAATATTTCTTTTGCAAATAACTCGAAAACGAAACAGAATCTCTGAATACTTGTTGAACAAAAAGTGTTCAAAATCCTAAGAGGTTTAAGATAAAATCCAGAAAAAGGGGCTGGACGCTCAAATTAAGGGCTGAGAGGGGCCAAAAGTCTTTCATAAATACCTCTTTAGCAAGCATTATTTTGATATATATTACTGAAGCAAAAATGTTTATCTCATCAATCTACAACTATGTATGATGGTTTAAATGTCATATATCACATAATTAGGGGCCATAAGGGGCCAAAATGCTAAATCTTTGACGCTTTATATCTCAAAATTTGGGAATATTTTGATAAGTAATATTGAACAAAAGATGTTCAAAATCATGTTCTGAACAAAATGCAATCTTTCATTTTTCGCTAAACGTCCCCATTAAGGATTTAAAGGGTTGGCCCCTAAATATACTTTTGCAAATAACTCGAAAACGAAAAAAGTCTGTGTATGGTTTTTGAACAGAAAATGATCAAAATCCTTAAAGCTTTAATATGATATGAAAAAAAAGGGCTGATTCCAATTAGGGGCCGTAAGCGGCCAAAAGCCAACTTTTTAAGTCTTTAATGTTCAATGTCTTTTTACAGATTAATGAGTTTATGGAAAATTATTATTTTAGAATGAAAATCTCAATCAAAATCTTATCTCATCTCATCAAGAATCGGACGGAAGACCCACTCGTTGCTCGCAACGAGATCGTATCTAGTTCTTTTTATTATTTTTTTGACTTTCTAATTTTGTGCACGCGATTTCTCGAAGACTACTGGATGGAATTACATGAAATTTTCAGAACAGATGTGTCGTTACATGAATTTTGTATATCCGGGAGATTTTTTGAAAATTCCTATCTGGTGCCAAGTTACGTGACATTTCCTGAAATTAAAATGACATTTTGTCCGCGATTAAACTCAAAAAACGGTAAGAGATATCAACATGAAACTTTCAGGGATTATAGATCGTGATATATTCCATCCAGGACGCGACCTTTCGTTCGTCGTTGCTACTTCTTGTCGTTTGGAGAAACGAATTTAAAAAAATGTATTTATTAACTTTTTTGTTTTTTCAATATTTTTTATTTATTTTTGGAATGCTAATAGACACCTTTCTATTGATGCTTACTATATAATTTGTTTGAATATTGATAAATCAAAATTCTAGATATTAACATTTAAAAATCTGAAGCGGGACCAAAATGGCGGATGTCTCTGTCAACTCCGCCATTTCGCGAGTAGGGGTTTATGGAGGCAGCTGAGCGTTTGATTAAACGATTCTGACATAAGGATACATGAAATGTAAAAAACTACTTCGACTCTCACGTAGTAGTGAAATGGTTGGAGGAGTTACCTCCTGTTACTTGTTTATATTATAATAGATAATCAATGTAAATATTGTAATTAATTGGTCAATTGACAAAAGAATTATACAAGTATTATTGATAAATGATGTTCTGTTAGAAAAAAATAATAGTGTTGCCAAAAGAAAGGCAGTCTGTTGTATTTTATCAATATGATATCTGATAACTTATGATCATTGATTAAGTTGAGATACAAGGGGGCAGCACAGCCAACTGGCTTGTGTCTCCACTCTGGTACAAAACCAATTCAATTTGGTGTATCGATCAAATCGGACTGTGCAAAGTTGCTGTAGTTAGTGACTTGTTAAAATAGAGCTATGTGACGTTAGCTATAGGTTTAACATTAGGACTCTTACAAAGTTAAATCATACTGTGTAAGTATATTGTAGCTACTTGGCTAGAGTTATAATGGCAACTTGGTAAGCAGTAAGACATTAGGCAGGTGTTAAAGGCTAAATCAAGAGGCACCAGGCAGGTGGCTGTTGACTCATATAGTCAGTTGTATAGTGAGGCAATTGTCATATGGCACCAGGCAGATGCCGGTATTAACTGAAGATATATAATTGTACAAAGCACTTAGGTCATTTGATTTAAAGACACCAGGCAGGTGTCATATTATAATCTGTATATATTGTATTCAATCATATCCCCAATAAAACTCGGTAATCCGAGCACGGACCTACTGACCGCTCAGGTCCGACACGTTACAGTAGTAAGTTGCAATTGAGTGTCAATCTTAAAACTTAATTTCCGTTTCACTGCTTTAGTGTAACTGGGCTAGAAACGATATGTAATGTGTATAATGTGTTACATATACTTTCTTAACGTCGAAATAAAATAAAGGCGCTAAGAATGTTTAAATTTAAAAATTTAATTGAAGCTATCATACCTTTTTAATAGATCAGTCCAAATAAAAGGCGTGACATATTTACTCGTGGCGTTTGGTGCGAAATTATGAATGCTTTTTTACAATTCTTAGATAGGTTTTGTGTGCGCGATTTCTCGAAGACTACTGGATGGAATTACATGAAATTATCAGTGAGGATGTGTTTCAACATGAATTTGATCTATCCGAGCGATTTTTTGGAAATTCCTTTCTGGTGCCAAGTTAAGGACCATTTTCTGAAAATAAAATGACATTTTGTCCACGATTAAACTCAAAAACGGTAAAAGATATCAACATGAAACTTTCAGGGATTAGAGATCATGATATTTACTAACCAAAACGCGACTTTTCGTTCGTCGTCAGTACTTCCTGTCGTAAGGAGGTGCGAATCGAAAAAATAGTATTTTCTAACTTTTTTGTTTTTCAATATTTTTTCATTATTTTTGGAATGTTAATAGAAACCCTTTTATTGATGCTTACTATATATTTTGTTTGAATATTGATGCATCTACTCTCTAGATATTAACACTGAAAAATCTGAAGCGGGACCAAGATGGCGGCTGTCTCTGTCAACTCCGACATTTCGCGAGTAGGGGATTAAAGAGGGATCTGAGCGTTTGGTTGAACGAAAGTAATATAAAGATAAATGAAATGTATTTGAATACGTTGATTTTCACGAAGTAGTTACCTTGCAATTCTGTGTTAAACTAAAGTGTTTATTCAAGGTCTTTTTAAGCCTTCTACCATAATTGTTTATGGCGTATCATCAAAGTATAAAAAGAAAAGATTACATGTACAAATGAAATGCGATATCTTCAATCTTTTTGTGCACCACGGAAAACAGATTTAAAGCATAGTTATAAGTTAATTATTTTTATAAGAAACAATTTATATAGAGTTTTAAACGTAAACAATGTTTTTTATATGCACACTTAATTGTGTCATATTAAACTAACAGGAAAGATACAGATAAGAATACTTTTATAAAGGAGCGTTTAAAGAAGAATTTATACACTAAGACTTTTTTCTCATAGATCTGATGCAAGTCATTGAACATAAATTGACTGTCATAGTGCAAGGCATGTTTTTTTGCCGAAACATTCCAACCCTTTCATTAAAGTGTAACTAATCGGGAAAGTCCACTTTGGGGATAAACAGGAAATATACAAAAGTTAAAAATTCGAAGTCGTTTCACTGCTTTAGATTTACTTACATAGATACGATATTTAATGTGTAGAATGTGCTAAATAGACTTTCTAAACCTCGAAATTTAGGCGATAAGAACGATCTTTTATAATTTCATTGAAGCTATCACACTTATTTTAAAGAACATTCAAAAGAGAAGGCATTAAGATTTACTCGTGGCATTTGGTGCGAAATAATGAATAGTGACTTTCCTTTTATAATTCTAAGACAGATGGACTACTGCAGAATTACATGTACATAAAAGTAAATTTAGAGTAGGGGTTCAAATAGCGTAATAGATAGCGTGTTGAATTTTCACACTGGTGAATCGTTTAAGTTTCCAGTGTGTCCAAAGATCTTTTAAGCAATTTTCAGCTCAATTTTACTGGGTTTTTTTCCAGAATCTGACGGAAGACCTCTCGTTGCTCGCAACGAGATCGTTTCTAGTTATTATTCTTTTTATTATTTTTTTGACTTTCTAATTTTGTGCATGCGATTTCTCGAAGACTACTGGATGGAATTACATGAAATTTTCAAAACAGATGTGTCGTTACATGAATTTTGTATATCCGGGAGATTTTTTGAAAATTCCTATCTGGTGCCAAGTTACGGGACATTTCCTGAAATTAAAATGACATTTTGTCCGCGATTAAACTCAAAAACGGTAAGAGATATCAACATGAAACTTTCAGGGATTATAGATCGTGATATATTCCATCCAGGACGCGACCTTTCGTTCGTCGTCGCTACTTCTTGTCGTTTGGAAAAACGAATTTAAAAAAATTTATTTTCTAACTTTTTTGTTTTTTCAATATTTTTTATTTATTTTTGGAATGCTAATAGAGACCGTTCTATTGATGCTTACTATATAATTTGTTTGAATATTGATAAATCAATATTCTAGATATTAACATTTAAATATCTGAAGCGGGACCAAAATGGCAGATGTCTCTGTCAACTCCGCCATTTCGCGAGTAGGGGTTTATGGAGGCAGCTGAGCGTTTGATTAAACGATTCTGACATAAGGATACATGAAATGTAAAAAACTACTTCGACTCTCACGTAGTAGTGAAATGGTTGGAGGAGTTACCTCCTGTTACTTGTTTATATTATAATAGATAATCAATGTAAATATTGTAATTAATTGGTCAATTGACAAAAGAATTATACAAGTATTATTGATAAATGATGTTCTGTTAGAAAAAAATAATAGTGTTGCCAAAAGAAAGGCAGTCTGTTGTATTTTATCAATATGATATCTGATAACTTATGATCATTGATTAAGTTGAGATACAAGGGGGCAATACAGCCAATTGGCTTGTGTCTTCACTTTGGTATAGAAACCCTTTAGTGTATCGATCAAATCGAATTGTGCAAAGTTGCCGTAGTCAGTGACTAGTTAAAATATAGCTGTGTGACGTTAGCTATAGGTTTGTCCTAAGTACAGAGAAGCTCTTACATGTACAAAGTTAAATACTGTATAAGTATAATTTAGCTACTTGGCTAGAGTTATATAGACAACTTGGTAAGCAGTAAGACATTAGGCAGGTGTTAAAGGCTAAATCAAGAGGCACCAGGCAGGTGGCTGTTGACTTATATAGTCAGTTGTATAGTGAGGCAATTGTCATATGGCACCAGGCAGGTGCCGGTATTAACTGAAGATATATAATTGTACAAAGCACTTAGGTCATTTGATTTAAAGACACCAGGCAGGTGTCATATTATAATCTGTATATATTGTATTCAATCATATCCCCAATAAAACTCGGTAATCCGAGCACGGACCTACTGACCGCTCAGGTCCGACACGTTACAGTAGTAAGTTGCAATTGAGTGTCAATCTTAAAACTTAATTTCCGTTTCACTGCTTTAGTGTAACTGGGCTAGAAACGATATGTAATGTGTATAATGTGTTACATATACTTTCTTAACGTCGAAATAAAATAAAGGCGCTAAGAATGTTTAAATTTAAAAATTTAATTGAAGCTATCATACCTTTTTAATAGATCAGTCCAAATAAAAGGCGTGACATATTTACTCGTGGCGTTTGGTGCGAAATTATGAATGCTTTTTTACAATTCTTAGATAGGTGAACTGTTGCAAAAGTATACACAAGTATGTTTAGAGCAGTACTCCCAATAGCTTAATGGTTAGCGCGTTGGGGATAAAAAAGTAAAAAAAAAAAACGCATTCACGTATGCGACGTGGGTTCAATCATCCTTGTGTCAAAAATTTTGAATCTCTTTTCAGCTCGATTTTACGTGGGTTTCTTTTCCTAAAACGGACGGAAGACCTCTCGTTGCTCGCAACGAGATCGTATCTAGTTAAGGTCTTCCGTCTTCACGGAAGACCTTATAGTGATTCTATTGTTTCTTATTATTATTATTATTATTCTTTTTTTTGACAAAATTTTGTGCAGGCGATTTCTCGAGAACTATTCAGCGGTTTTCAACGAAACTTTCACAGAATATGTGTTATAATATGAAGTTGTTACTTTTGAAGGAAAATTTGGAAAATACGATTCTGGTTCCAAGTTATGGCCAATTTCCTGATTTTAAAATGCAATTTTGTCGCCCCTTTTTATCGAAAATGGCTGAGTATATGAACTGGAGACTAATTGGAGATGATAGATCATGACTTTGTGGTTTGCGGAATTGTCCTTTTGTGCGTCGTCAGTACTTCCGGTTTGTACCGGAAGGGTATTTAAAAAATGCAATTTTCCAACTTTTTTGTTATTCAATATTTTTTTGTGATGTTAATAATTTAAATAGAGACTCATTTGCAAATGCGTTATATGTAATTTGTTTTAGAATCAAAAAAGCCAATCTCGAGATATTTGCATTGAAACATTTGAAGCGGTGTTTTCAATGGCCGAATGGTTAACGCGTTGGATTGTCACGCGAGCGACCCGGGTTCGCTCCCCCGAATGTCCGATTTTTTTTTTTATCACTTTTTCTGCTAGATTTTTTGCATTTTATTTCAGAATGGGACGGAAGACCTCTCGTTGCTCGCAACGAGATCGTTCTAGTTATTATTATTTTTCTTCTCGGGAAAATTTTGTCCGCGAATGATCTTGTAAAGTACACATCCGATTAAGGGGAAACCTTTTTAGGGTAAGTAGGCATGTTATGTAGATTTGCAGAATCAAGGTCATTTTGTGCACATGTGCTTGCAAGAGCGCGCACATGCAAAACTTGAAATGACCAATATATAATGGATATAACCGTAACTTTTCTATTTTTAGACGAAATGTTTTGAAAATGTTATGAGTAGTATGCACAAGATGGCATGGTCAAAATAGCAAGAACGTGCGCTTCGCTCTGATTGGCTGAAACTAAAGTCTCAATATCTTTCTTGTTTTTTGATAAAATCATTTGAAATTTTGCACATAGTCATACATAAGGGAGATCTACAGCCCGTAATAAAAGAAATATCATGAAAGCATGTGCATGCACGTGTGCTTGCAAGAGCTCGCACGTGTAACACGAGAAATGTCCAATATAATGATACAGACGTAACTATTTAAATTATTGATGATATGCTTTAAAACTCATATTAGAAGTATATATTAGAAGCATAGACAAGATGACACGGTCAAAAAAGCAAGATCTCAGGTGCATGCACGTCCGCTTCGCTCTGATTGGCTGAAACTAAAGTCTCAATATCTTTCTTGTTTTTTGACGAAATCCTTTGAAATTTTAAATATAGGCATGCATTAGGATAATTATCCTACAATAAGATATATAGTAATTATTTTGAAAACGCGTGCATGCACGTGCGCTGCAATCTGATTGGCTTATGCTTTAAATAGCTATATCTCCCTTGGTTTTCAACCAAACAGGATGGGATTTGGAACATGGATAGATATAATGGACTTCTACAAGAAGACATGGTCACCATGCACATGCATACACGTGCATGTACGTGCGCCTGCAATCTGATTGGCTGAAACTTTGAACAGCTATAACTCCCTTGGTTTTCAACCTAACGGGGAGGGATTTAGAACAAAGATAGATGTAATGGACTTCTACAAGAATGTATGGTCGCCATGCTCATGTGAGCACGTGCGTGCACGTGAAATGAGTAAAATCAAAAAAATCAAAAATACACTTGAATTAGCGTATTTTTTAATACGTTTGGATTGAAAACTTTGATATTTAGTTTATTAAAATCTATAGATTGTAAAGACAAGATTATATGGTCATTACGCACATGCATTCACATACGCACGCGTGCAATGCTAAAATTTGAATGAAATTGGTACACTTCTGGGTAAACGTTGTTAAAGTCTCAAATCCATAGAGTTTGTCTTATTTAATGAAGCTTATAGGGAATATGGCACCAAAAGGGAGTTGGGGAGCGTTTGGGGAACATGTGTAACGGTCCCCGTTACAATTAGCACTAGTTCTCAATGCAATTTAATTACTGTTGATTCGGCTACATCTTGATCAACAATGATCATTTTCAAGGGATAACAATTTCAGATTTTATCCTAAAAAGTGCCTTCTCTTCATACTATTCCATTTAGTTGAGGGTTACACTGAAAAAGTCTTGATATACTGTTTTAAAATATCACATTTGAAATATCACATTAAATGTTGCTCTGTTCTTATCACACCGGAGGGCGTGGTTTCATTATATTGAGGGTAAAAAACGCATTGATCCACTTGATAATAGTAAGATAGCATTTTTATTAAACTCATGACAAGAAATACCCTGTAGGGTACCCGGGTGTGGGGTGGGTTGAAGGTCTGATTAAGCAAGAACCATCATACTCATTATATAGTGTACAAGCATTTTACGATACTGATGTATACAGAGTATTTTTTTTATTTCTAAGCATTTTATACAAGTTACCAACCAATCATACTGCAGGGACTCAAAACCGGTGTCAAAAGTTGACAGAAAATTTTCTGAAGGGTGGACAACACAACTACAATGTAATCTATGGGGAACAACTTTGCTGTGCGAAAAAAAAAGATTTTATAGTATTTTTTGACAAAACAATTTAATAACCTTCCTAATCCAGAATAAAAACATATAAATCTATTTCGGGGAGGGTGGGGTTCTGTGAGATCTTCCCACGATTTTCTTCATATACGGGGAAAACCTTACAGTAACGTATAGGAGGGATTCAGTTTTTTTTGTTTTTTTTTTTTTGGGGGGGGGGGGATATTTTCCGATACTTTTTCATAAAAATTATTGGGGGATGTCCCCTGAAAGTGACCCCTCTAAACCTGCTCCTATTTATTTTTGAATATTACCTTTCATATTAATTAAACCATTTTTATTGTTTCTGTGTGTGATTGAGTACACATTCGTGGTATACTTATCATTGCTGAATACCGAGATTTTTCCTCATGTTCAATTCATTTATAATGTATCCATGGTTACCATTTATTTACAAAAATCTTCTGAAAAATTTCTTTGAAGCAGTTATTGCAAAAGAATACATTTTGAGTATGTGTGTAAATTAACGTAGTGACTGTATTCGTGTTTGTTAAGGTTCATTGTTCAAAAGTAGGTGACATTCTCAAGTCATACTGTTTCCATGGCAACCAACACATATAGTAACCAAAATTTAATATTTTTCCCATTCAGCTTATTCAGTTAAGTTTATTCCCCTACTTAGATGTTTTTTTTCTAAACCAGTATGGAAGTTTCTACTTTACGTCTTTCGTTTAACACTTAATTATCTTGAACACAATTCGTCCAAATAATGACCTCAAATTTTCAATTTTTCAATTTTCCAATCTTAACTTTTTTTATATATTCAGATCATATTATAGATTGATTAAAACTAAGTTTTGAAACTGTTGCAATTAGTTCCTATTTTGATTGATATTTTGACTAGACTACAAAGCCATAATTAGTAATAGAGATTGTTCTATCTGACGTATCCGTATCCGTATACGTATCCGTATCCGTATCGAGATATGAAAGGCACCTCGATCCCGATGTCTAAACAATCTGGTTACATTTCCATCGTTTCATGTTTGATTTTTAACCTCATTCACTAAAAAATGATATGTAGTGTGATATTTTTAATAAAAAACATATCAGTTGCTATACACGCCTTATGCATCATGTTTTGGGGGGAGAAGGGGAGGGGGTAAAAGTGTAAAAATAAAAATTAGAAAAACAAGCATGATTTGAATTATTTAAATGTGTAGAAAATTTTTCGAAAATCTCTCTCTCTCTCTCTCTCTCTCTCTCTCTTAGGGTATTCATTCATCATTCTAAAATTAACATTATTATTTACAAGAATTTTACACGACATATCCCCAATAATATATAATTATATATACAGTTAAACCTTCTTATCTCAAACTTGTAAATTAATTGTAAAAACATGTTATTGTACATTAACTGGGAGGAGATTTCACCATATTGCAAAACAAATGTGTATGGGGGATTTACTGAAAACGTCCATCCTCTTTTCATTTTTTATCATCTTCTATGCCGCGGCCATTAATCGTATTTGATGGTCATAGTTCTCCAGAAAAAAAATTGGATAGCTGGTAATTCTGGGGCGGTTTAAACACACTCCCTAAATTCTAGGTCGACAGCCGTATCATGGGCGGCGCAGGCAAATTCGGAAGCAAATTGAAAGGGGGGGGGGCTAAACCAACAAAAAAGGTAAACCCCACTTTCAAATGCCTATATTATGTCTAATGTCTATCTTTGCAAGAAAGTGGGGGTGACGCCTATGCGTATCCAGGGTTTCAAGGAGCTTGAGAATTGATTATGTACAATTTCCGACAGGTAGTACTCGATTGATTTAAAACTTGTCGATAAAGGGGGAGAAAAGTAAATGTTACGTTACGATATATCTTCCTTTCTTAAACTATTCTATTTGCATATTAACTTCTTTTTTTGAAAGTTTCATGATCGAGTTTATAGTGAACAAAGCAAGCTCTGAAAACTTTGATACATGTATTTTATCACTGTAATTTTTCTTTTAATGCGTTATTTTTTTCTTGGCTACATTGAAGCAGTTCCTTCTCTTCATTGTGTACAATGATCTCGATCTCGGCCAAATTGTATATATAAATAAAAAAGAAAGTCGGATAAAAAGAAAGAGAAGAAAATTAGCACGATGGACAAGTAGACTTAGCAAAATAAGATGTATTATTTTGAAAATTTTGAGCCATATTTATTTGATCTTAGCATAAAAAAAGATTTGAGATTATATTTTTTGAATACCATATTCTGAAATAGTTTTTATATCAAACCACAAATGATGTTAATGAATGATAGTCAAAAGACGTTATCAAATGTCGTGTGTGCACATTTTGAGGCACAGACGCCGGAACTGGGGGGGAGAGACTGCAGGCGTAGGATAAGCTCTCTTTCTAGTTTCAAAAGGCATGTTGTATTGCAGTCAAAGAAAAGTAAGTAGCAGTGTTAAAAAAATGGCAATGAAAAAAGTTCGAACACCTCTCTACCCCCCCCCCTCACCGCCCACACACACAAAATAGTGTTTAAGTACTTTTTTTGGCATGTCAGGGTTTTTCAGGACTTAATATATTTTTCTTTTTTCAATTAGCCCCCCCCCCCCTTGTTTAAGTACTTTTTTATGCATGTCAGGGTTTTTCAGGACTTATATTTTTCTCTTTCAATTAGCCCCCCCCCCTCCCTACTTTCAATTTGCTTCTGACGCCAATTAATGTGAGGGGAGGGGAAAGGAGGGAGTTGAACAGGCTCTTCAATGCATATACTCAATACTTGTAACGGTCCTGGGTCCTGAAGCGAATTATGAAATCAGTTTTAATAGTCTCTTTAAAAACGGCTACAGTGTTTTAACAATCGCGTTGATGATAACGTATTTTGTATTTCAGTGTGTGTGAGGGGGGGGGGGGGGGGGGGGGTATACCGTTATACCGCCCCCAAGGTATATGAAAAATTCAGAATATATCAATAAAATATCCTGATATTAAGCGAGAGGAAAAAGAGAAAGGAGATTTCCTACATCTTTTTTGAAACAAAATGAATTTAATTTTAAAACAAAATGATTAAAATGAAATATTTTATACCTGAATTTATTTATATTCATTTTCTTTTTTTTTTAAATAAATATTTTTCTACGAAATGATAGAGGTTTACAGCAGTTTAGTATTTTTAAAAGAAAAATTACCATTTGCTATTTTCCAATGCATGACTGTGGCTTATTTAACCACAACCAGAGACGGAAATTGTATTAAATGGTTGAGACATCGGGATCGAGATGCATTTCATATCTCGATACGGATACGGATACGTATACGTATACGGATACGTCAGATAGAACAATCTCTAATACTAGTATTTATATGGAAGCATTTTCGGGTAGGGTAGAATTAAGTATGTCCAAATCATAACCCCCAAGGATAGGGTGGGGCCACAATGGTGGATCAAAGGTTTACATAGAAAAATAAGGGAAAAAATCTTAAGAACAGATAAGCTATGTTTAGTCATATTGATATTTAAGCATCCTCCTGTATTGAAGATTTAAATTTATGCAAATCATGGCCTCATGGGGTAGGGAGGGAAATAATTGGGAATAAAATTCAAATTATTATGAAGCTATATTTAGGAAGGAAAAGTTTTTCAATTTTTTTTTTATCAAAACAGCAAAGTCATATGCTGTATTGATATGAAGACAATCTCAAGTAGTATTAAAATTCAAGCCCCCTCCCCTCCACCCTTCCCTCCATTCAGTGAACATTTCAATTCTGATTTGATTTGTGCTTTAATGTTCCTAACCGATTTGCTCAGGTGAGCGATATGGCCCCTGGGCCTCTTGTTAATTGTTCATTTTGCAAAATGTTGCTAAGGCGTCAACATTTAAAGTTATTTATACAATTTCAAGTCGTTGTAGACGTTTTTTATGTTGAAATGCAAATGTTATTAGATATATGTTAAATGAAACGAAACACTGTAAAAGAAAAACATAAAACAAGCTCATTTGCTTTCAGGGAATAGTTTAATTTTACCAAAACTTTTGTGAAATTATATATTTGTTCTTCATGATTGCACACATTTTAAACTACGAAAAAATGACTTGGTATACAATCATACTGTATAAAAGCGTGATATGATATTATCAACATGGTTTTTCTCCGAAATGTGTGATGGAAAATTCATTTAAGAGTCAACGTTTTCTGACAATTACTTTTAAAATTGCAATATTCTTGAATTTTGCAGGAAAAAGATCTTTATGAATACAATCGGTTTTTTGCAATCCAAGAATCCTGAGACAACACGTTGCCGTTGGACATTTGCCAAATTTCATCTGTTATTCAAAGGCTAGCCTCCCTGATTAAGAAGCACATCTTTCATAGTTAAGAGTTATATAACGTTCACGGAAAGGATTCGGTTGACACTTCAAATGCACTTAGTACAGCTTGCATATCAGTGAATGCCTAATGTGATTGTTGATGAGAGATAAGAAAATAATCAAGATGTGTTATATTTTCGAAATGCTACAGTTATCTAACAACCTATTGAATGAAACTTGCCAGATATGTGTTGACTCTTAACATTTACTAGAACATTACTTTTAATACGAATTTCTAACTTTAATTCTCTATTTAATTTTAAAATACATTCAAAATAAATAATAAACGAGACAGTGTTTACTTAAAAATACTTTTAAAGCTGTGAGTTGGTTGAAAATCCAGAGATATATTCTCATCTGTACAATGTAATAAAAATATTTTGAATCTGGAAATCTTAAAAAAAAACACACACACAAACATTCCTAAAGCATACCCTCTCTCTTTCATTAAAGATAATTGTAGACTACATGTAACCCTTACGTATAGAAAACAAATGATACTTGAAGGGAAAATATATCCCAAAATCAACACTTATGACGACAAAATAAGTAATAAATCATATTCCTTCAACAAAAATCAGGAAAAAACCGTGGATGGAGTACTCATTCAAGGTTTTGATCAGTAGTGTATATTACCTTATCTTTGACTCTCTTTTGCTTTGAAATAAACATTCTATTTTAGCCTAAACATAAATGCATAATATTGTAAAATTTAGATGTTTTGATGGTTTTTAACTTCATAACGGTGATGTATTAAATATCATTGAAAAAAAACACTATCTGGGTAACGGCGTGATGTTATAAAAACAGTAATTAACACTTTTCATATTGACCAATTATCCTGCGATTTCAATATGAAGAGCTATAATTACCTCAAAGTATTTTTAATTCTAAGATGTGTAAAAACACTAAATAAAAATCTAAGCAGCGCTTTCCTTTCTAAAAACAAACAGAAGGGATTTTAAGGAAACTGCGCTCAAATATACATATTATTTATTTTTTCCCACTAGCTGATTACGGATTTTCTAACCGATTAGTATCGTTCTGACCGATTAATCGATTAACCGGTTAGAATTGCCATCCCTATTTATTTTATAATTATTTTAAGCTGTTGACAGTCATATAAGTGAAAAGCAATCCAGACTTAATAGTGCGAATCTTTCAAATGTTATTAATACATGATAGTGATTTTCATTCTAAACTCTCTCTCTCTCTCTCTCTCTCTCTAAAATCGAAGTAAAAAATTTGCTTTCTTTTGTTTAATAAAAAATACATGGTAGTAGTTCGTACTTTTTAAAAGTCTCCTTTGTATATTGTTTTACAAATTATGCTCACAGAGCCTTTTATTTCAAACACCATTTATTGTTTCCTTCCTTTAGTAGAGCATTGTTGAATAATATATGGGGAATGTTCACTAAGATATATCGTAATATATAATAATAATATTATTTATTTATATCGTTATATATAATAATAATATTATTTATTTTAAAAAATTAAATTAAAAAAAGTAAAATCTATTTTTTACAATGAAAAACAAAAATACATATGTACCTTTTCTATCCACCACTGAGCAGTTTAAACACATAGATGCATCCAGTAAAGATATACATCCTATAAAAATCAAGCATGAAATTTCTTAACAACAGAAACACAATAACTCAAATTTGTTTGTTTCACGAATTTTCAAAATTATTTTCACTCACCAGAACATGTGTACCGGAAATGTGCTATTTCAATGGAAAGTAGATGATTACAAACGAACGAAAGGATCACCAACATCGCCAATCCTGTTCCAAATTTTAAAAAAGAATATAATTATCAATTCCAGTTAAGTGTGCAGTTTTGCATTACGTCATAACCTATGACGACATCTGCACTCAAGGTGAATAGTATATGACTTCTAACAGCAAGATTTACTACTTGAATTTTTCTAATCCCTGATTATTACTAATTTCTTGTGTTTCAGACTACTAGTATTTCCGTGTCAATGCTAATGAAATGAATTGACCAATCACACGTAAGAACGCGTTTATTTTTACGAGGTACATCTGTTGAAATATCGCACAAAGTCATGCGTAACGGCACACTCACCTCAAATTTATAATAATTTATCTATATCTCTTTTTTTTATTTCATACAGTGAAGCATCAGCACTTTTATTTACAAATTTTCAGTTTTTCAAACAAGTTTTCTTACTGTAAGATAGTATTACAGTGTATGTTTCGTTATGGCATATTTTTTCTTAGCATTTCCTCTTAAAATTCTGACAATACTACTTATCTTTTGTTTTAATGACATTGGCAAGTTTCCAGTCTCTT
This sequence comes from Saccostrea glomerata, assembly GCA_003671525.1. NCBI lineage: Eukaryota > Metazoa > Mollusca > Bivalvia > Ostreida > Ostreidae > Saccostrea > Saccostrea glomerata. The sequence continues at coordinate 68,937 of PRKT01001131.1, forward strand.
GAAGATAATTTTTTTTATTTTGATAAGAGAACTTTGATGCGGATTTAAAAGTATTTAACATGTTATTTCTAGTTCTTTAAACCCACCATGCCAGTCTTCCTTTTTCGATTTTGTCGAATTAGTCTTTTTGCAACTCTAAGTGCATTTCCCATGTAAAATGGTATTAAAAGCAACTACATTTTTCTTACATGTTACCATAAGATTTTCGAAAAAGTCCATATATTTCATAAACATTATGAATAAAATACAATACCGTTTTTTCATTCCCAATGGCATCCAGATATTATGGCTGAAAATGCTTATAGAGAGACAAGATACAAAATACCAGCACTGTTTAATAATTTTGATTTACTTTCCTTGATATCTAATTATTTTTGCCATTTGTTTCTATCATGCAATTTACTTTATTGGGTTAATTGTCATATAGAATATAGACAGACAATTCATTTGTTAACGAAAAAAAAAATAATTTACACTCGTATTTACAAAGCAGTCTTCCTTTACTAAGTGTTACCGTAAAGTGGGTTTTCTTGGCGAATGTAAAATTTGGTGTTTTACCGACTCAAAGGTATGCCAATAATTTTGGCGTAATTTATTTTACCGGTTTCAGCTCTATGCAGATGGACACTAAGAAAGTACTGAGTCAGACGACTATTTCTTAAGCAATTAAATTTCAAGATAGCGGACTATCATCAAAACGCCGAAATAAGCCAAGATTAGAGTCCTTCTAAAATTACCGCTATACAGTATTCATTTTGTTTCCTGTTTTCCTAGCTTACTTGAGTTGAAAGTTCAAGTGATTTTATCTGAATACATTTTGTCCGTCATCCTTCGGTCTGTCATCTGTCTGTCTGTTATTTTTTCACATTTTCTACTTCTTCTACAGAACCATAGGGCCAATTTCAACCAAACTTGCTACAAAGCATCCTCGTGTAAAGAAGATTCAAATTTGTTTAATAAATGGGTCTCGCCCTCTTTCAAGGGGAGATAATCAAAAAATTGTGAAGTTTAAGTGGCATGTTTTATCTTCTCGATAACCACTTGGTCTTGACAGATGAAACTATTTGTAGAAGCATCTTCAGGTTGTGTAGATTCAAGTTTGTTCAAATCATAACCCCCGGGGGAGGGGCGGGGCTACAATGGACGATCAAAAGAGCTCGGTTCACTTTATACATTAAATGGCCTGAACATATACTAGTTGATTGATTAACACTTGAAGATCCATTTGAAGCATTTTAAAAAATGATATAGAGATTTAATGCTTTCGTTTCTTGATACTAGTATTTAAACTTTTTTCCGAAAAGCCAAGATCTTGGAAAACTGACGTTATTAAGTTGCAATTTTTATTGATTTTTTGTAAATGAAGAAGGAAATTTTAGTGAAGAAAATAATAAGAGCACTATTTCTGATCTAAAAAATAAAACATGTCTGTTAATTCTCAGAAACGGTTCGATCATTTACTAGTTGCATATCTTAGATCAAAAGTCACATCCTATAAATTGAATATCAAAAAATACCTAAAAAATTTGGCCTTTTTGTAGACTTTTTTTCAGAATATGAGGAAATTGACACATTTTGTGACGTCATAATGCATTGACTAGCTAGAACATTACGTCATATTGACAGATATTAATAAACTAAACTATACGTGATATTTAAAGCATTGTTTAACTAAACTTTCGAAGTTTCAGCTTTTGTGAATAAAACCTTGGTCTAAGAAAACCTGAGATGCCTCCCTTTACATTGATGAACTTAAAGATATCGGCATAATAGGGAAAATATATCTATTTATATATTGCAAATAGGAATAATACAATAATACAATATTAGTTTTTTTTTCTGTTGAAACTATTTTTCTAAGAAAAGCTGAAAATGATATGAAAAATTTTGAAAATGTTGTTTCGTCCTTACTCTGTGTCTGAAAATTTGTGTTACTAAGCTACATGTTGGACAAATCTTATTGAAAGGTGAGCTACGCACATTGATGAAGCTTTCTGTCTAATTTTAATTTTGATACTACGGTTAAAAACATTTCATAAATACACATTTTACTTACCTGGTGTCTCTTTTTTTCTTGAACATAAGGAAATGGATGAAATATATCTTCTTCGCTTGTATTTAGGTTAATTAAACATTTATAGATGACCTACATGTATGTAGCATTATGAAAATTAAGTTGTGTTACTATATTGTTGTGTCAAATAATGAAAAGTGGTTGATTACTCATGAACTGCTTGTTATGTAAGATTAGTAAAGATTTTCCCTTATACATAGAAAATGTAACTTTCCTAAAGGAGCCTAAACACAGTTTCAACTGACTTTTTAAAAACTAATTTAATGTTTACAATTCCTACCTAAGCCATCATCTATAAATTAGCAAAAAGTTGAACATCATTTGTTGATTAACAACAAAGATACAGAACTTAAAGTTCTTCATAATGCCTTATTTTTGTTTACATATAGAAAATAACATATTTTTAACAAAATGAAGTTTAGCAAATCAAAAGTAACTGTCGAATCGTATTTAAAATTAACTTTTATTGGAAATTATCTTCTTTGTACGAACATAGTTATATTAGTATATAAACCTGTGTAAGCAAAAACATGACACTAGCCTTGTTTACATAACAAAGGTCTGGAGCTCTAAATCTGTCTTGTATCTGGACAACTGGCTTTAAAATTTTTGATGATCATTAGAAAGACCCTAGTTAGATATTTGTAAAAATGGAAAATATTTTTTTAAATTTTAGCTGAAACTGTGTCCATGCCAATTTAAAGGTTTTGTGGTTGTATTTGTTTGCTCTACCTTAAGTTAGCTCAGTACTCAGTGTCTTTTATTTGGATGCTGTGTATTACATGTATCTACTGATGCAATGGTATTGCTGTTGAATATATGTATAAATTTTATATATTATTGAGATAAAATGATCATTTTTGGTCTTACAAGAAACTAAAAAGTTCCTTTCTGATAACGTTGTAGAATCAATGTATAATTGCATATCACTGCTCTTGATTTGCTCTCATGTTCTCGATCTCGTGAAATTTTGATGAATTTGAGGATTGTAAGACAAATGCAATCGTTAAAAATAATTTGGAATTCATGACAAGATGTACATATCTCAGTTGATTTAATACGCAAGAACTTGCTCTACGCATGAACAATTTCTTAAACGAGTTAAATTATTGAAAAGCAAGTTGATGAAACAAGAATATCGGCATTCTCGTTTAAAATCGTTATTTCGTAAGTTCTATTGTCGATACAATGACCTTGTCAGCAAATACAATGTATCATTTAAAGTCAATTGCAGACTGACTTTTTTCATATTAATTGTTATTCCACTATTTATACATTGAATTGACGACGGATTTTCCGTTATTTCCAGATCATGTCAAGGAGCACACGGCGGATGTGACTGGTCAGCAGAGGATGCTCACTCCTCCATGGTACTTGATCCCACCTCTGATGTCTCGGAGGTCCATGTTTGCTCTGCTCCTATTTTGTTTTGTTTTATGGACTTTGATAATGAATACTGTTCGTTATTTCCATATCCATCCTTCACAATTTTTCTTTGTTTGATTAATAAGAAATTGGGAATGGGTGAATCAAATAGCAATATTTTAACGAGTAAAAACACAATAATAGAATATTGTTATACGAGCACATAGAAAATGCACTTCAACGCCACCAACTTGCTGTATTTTTTTTATTTTCAGCACAATACATCCATAGTTTAAATTCGCGATAAGACTAAAATATTTTCTGAATATAATATCCATTTGTCACTTTTATTTTGTAAATTCAAAACATTTCAGCAAATAGACCTATAGTTATGAATTTATACTCATTCTGATGAGGTTTATTAACAAAAGCTGTTTTACAAGACTTACCTAACTTAGATTCAATCATTCTTGTTAATGTGTTAAAAAGACAGCTGCTAGATTAAACATATCATTATAGAGAAACATCAAGAATATACAATGATTTCCTTGTTCATAGCTGGATGTAAATATTATAGCGATAAACCTTTTCCTTGTATCTTTTTAAGAATGTTGTTCTTATGTTTGAATCTTACGTAAATGTTCCTGGAAGCCTTTTAAATTGCCTTGGGGAAAATGGAACTAAAATGTATAAGTAGGGGCATGAGAGCAATACATACTTCCTCCGATTGCCTAATACATATATCGGTAACACTCTTTCAATGATTAAGTAATTAAAGATAAGACAAACGAAATGACTTCTGTTTGCTCATTGTCAATTTTCCTTATTTATCTAGCAATATCCTACTTTCACATCTACATAGTGTTTACATCTCTCATTTTCTTTGATACTTAGTAGCATATTACATGTTCTTTGAGTACGATTAGTTTTTAAACGAAGGCTGAATTATGGCAGATAACTTGATGCTAGAAGAATGTCAACAATTCAGTTTAAAGTCAGAAATTTGCACTTCTTTTATTACTTTGTTAGAATTTGTTACCAATGCCTGACTCGTACTTTGGCTCATTTTTTTCGTATCAATTGTTATAGTCTAATAATTTATACACTCCTTATGAATAAGACTAGAGAGTGTTCCGTCTACCTGGTCATATCAAAGAACTCACAATGTGTGTGACTAGTCATCGAGAAGTGCTTACTCCTCTTAAGAACCAAATCCCAAACACAACTGGAAATATTAAAATTCTGAGTTTTGTGATTTGTTTTGCATTCTATATATTTTTGGTATCTTTTACAGTTCGTTATCTTCACCTTTTTTTAAATAAAGTTCCGGCTGTGAAATAAGCTGTAGTGTTATTCATTTGTGAAATAATAAATGCTGAGTTAATGCGCATTAAATATCTAGTGTCTCAAATTTAGTATTTTAATGTTCTCAATTTATACACGTACTACTCTTCTAATTTACAATGAACATGTACGCAGTTTGTTTGTTAGTATACCATCCTATTTTCAACAACTTCAATCGTCCTCTTATCATAGACTCACAAATAAGACTGTTTCAAGATTACGTAAGTTCTTTACGGAAGTAAAGCTAGAAAGTGTCAATTATGTTGTTACATGTTAAAAAGGTAAAGTGTATTGCGACATTTTATTATTCGCCATTGCTTGAAGTCAGTTGAGGTTGCTTTAAAGCTCTCTCTGAAATTCATTCAAACAACTTCAATCAATTTTGTTCGAGTTTTACTTGAATGCATTTACTGAACTTTGATATCTGGGTATCTGGTACACAGATACCTCGAATATATTGGATATGTCAAAGTGATCCGCAGGTACAAAAATCCACTTGTTCCCACTGAATTACCTTTACAAAAAATACTATAGTAAACTATAGTTAACTATAGTTTACTATAGTAAATCAAAGCTCCAAAGTTTTCACCATAGTAAATCAAAGTTCCAAAGTTTTCACCATAGTAAATCAAAGTTCCAAAGTTTTAACTTTGGTACCGTACTATAGTTAACTATAGTAAATTATAGTTAACTATAGTTTACTATAGTATTTTTGTTAGGGTAACGATGATGAAGCTTTACTGTATTTTACTTTATTGAAAGGACAAGATATCAGTTTGACTCATAACCCACAAATCGTCTAAAACGTGAAAAAAATATGGATTACTACAATGATTCTTAGAATTTTACGCCAAAAAAGGATCAAAAGGTTTGAAAAACAGAAACATTTTTTATGTTTCATGCAGAAAAGAAAATAACATCATATCTATATTTTTATCTAGTTTTAGTCGATACTTGATGAACAATTCTAAACACCTACAGCATTCATGTGTCTTCTACGCTTCATGTATTAAATAATGCAATTTACTTCTTTGTTCCTTTAATAAACAAAAAATATAAATGTCAAGTGCTGCTTGGATCATGACATAAGAATGACAAAACTGTGTTTTATTATTATGTGTAAAGCACTTTGTTACATGTAATTTTTTTAACTTTAAAATTGATTAAATACTCATCTGTGTCTCTAACTAAATGTTGCTTGTGTTTTTCGTAAAGAGTAAATATCCCTTTGAAAACATTGCTTCATACTACATTGTACGTATTAAACCATAGCTACTGCAAATAACTAACACTCTTTTATCGAGATAAATGATAAGGTTATCTTAAAGAAAGTTCATACCTTACGTTCTTTATCATATATCCGGCTTTAATCTATGCATCAGTTACAAATTATAGGTATCGGTTGTTTAGGAAAATAATTTTGTACCCTCATTTTCTAAAGGGAGAGGGCTTAAATACACTTTGCCTGCTGCTCAATCCCATTCACTTTTATTTGTGAATAAATTTTATATCAATAAAAAAAGAAAGTTATATAAAACATAAATTTTATATCAAAAAAAAAAAAGAAAGTTCGGGCCCCAGGATCATGAAGTATCTTAAACTTAAGTCAAAATCTTCATGTTGTACTTAATTGTACTTAAAAGTCAAGCAGATGAAAATTTAAATTGTTTCAATATTGATTCACAATAGTGCTGTTATTTGCAAACTTTGAGATTAATTTAGTATAATTGATGAAAATTATATACAGTCAATGGAAAATTTGACTTAAGTCTAAGTCTGTTTCATGATCCTGGGGCCGGGTGTATTGATATTCTCTCTTCTTTCACAAACACCACTTTTATTTTAAACAGTATCCAATTAACCTTTTAGGGCGTTGTAATTGTTGTCATGAAGATGTGCAATAAGTTTTGAAATTTTAGATATTATCCTAGTGGCAAAACATGGACCAACAGTATTTTTTTCTACAAAAATCAGGATTCAAGAACTCTCCTACGTTTTAGGCAGGAAACTCATTATGTTTTGAAGGATGATTGGTAGTGTCCTATGCATGTACAATAAGGTTTCACAATGCTCAGCTTCATCCTAGGGATCAAATAGGGGTCGAAAATAATTTTGTTTTATATAATTAAAAAAATCTTGTTCTAAGAACTCATCTCATACAAATGTAAGGGTAAAATTGAGGTCGGAAAATTAATCAATTAGAAAAACACCCTGGTTCCCAGAACTGCTCGTAGATTTTATTCAGTAACCTAATCATTTGTGGAAAATGACAAACTGTGCCCCGTAGATGTAAATTGAGGTTTTGGAATTTTCATTTTCACCTTGGGGTCAAATGGGTGTCAGAAAATTGCGTTTTTTTTAATGCAAAAATATCCCTTTTCCCGGATCCTGTCCTTTTTAAACACATGTGTACAGTGAAGAGCATTATCATCTTTTTGCCGGTGCTTGGTGGTGTCCTGGAGATGTGTTTTCTGATTTTAGATGTCATATTTTCCCTCTGAGGCTCAAAGCGGGAGAAGGGGTGGGGGGGGGGGGGGG
>PRKT01001131.1:76290-99045 GCA_003671525.1 Saccostrea glomerata
GGGGAGGGGGAGCGAAATGCCATTTGATCATTTTATTTGATACAAAACCACCTTGGTTACCACTTAAGTTTTTAACACAATCGTATTTCGCAGTAGCCTTATAATATTGCCATTGATTTTTGATTGATGGTTTCCTGTAGATGCATATAGCGGGTTGTATGAAAATTATGATTAATTACTTTTAAAAAAGACTACAGTCCCCAAAACTTCTCATACATTTAATGCAGTAGTCTAATTGCCTTTGGAATAAAATTGATGAGTCCTGTAGATGTGCAATAAGGTTTAAGAATTTTCATTTTCACTTTGTATGGGATGTAAAATAGGGATCAGAAAATGACATTTTTTCTTCATTTTTAATCTGCTTTTTACGTACTGTGTAATATTAGTTCATGGAGCTCACAGAGAAACAGTAGATTTTAGAACTTTACTTTGTAAATAACAATGTGCTGCAATGGCTCTTAAACTATCACCGATTAGCAACTGACTCAGATCAACATTCAATGGACTTTTAACGTACCATATTTTGCCATTGTTGAGATTTTATAATATAACTATAAACACTCAAAACAGTTTTCTTTATGTAAACCCACCGTTTATGTTGTTTTGTCATAAAAGTGAAGGCATTTGTGAGTACCTTTACCAGTTTTTGTAATATACTATGCACATTATTCCAAAAAATGAAAATATATGTAAGTTTTATCTTTTTGACATATCCAAAATATAAAAAAAATAATGTTAATAATAATGATGATAACTTTTAATTACATTATTAATAATCAAACAATAATCCATATTGTAGGTCCGGACTTTCAGAATTTTCTGTCAAACTGATATTTTGTGTCAGAACTAATACTCCTAGAAACCAAACAGACAAATTTCAACATAAAGAAGTGTGATATTATATTTTTTTAGTTATGCACCAAATTACATGAAATTTACGAAAAAAAACTTATGAAAATCAAATATATTTATAACCATAGGGATATTTGAAAACTTTATACATGTACTTCATTATGGTTGACCATGATTCAATTTTTAATTACAATTTTAACAAAACAGTCTTTTGAAGACGTATACCCCCATTTTTGGAATATCAATTTGTTCAATTATTCATTGCAAAATTAAAAATTAAATAAATGATATAGGATGAAAATCAATGCAAATAGATCTCAAGTTAGTTTGCTAAAAAGAAAATTAAAAGCTTTAGGTCCATAAACGCAGTTAAAAATAGTGTGTCTGTGTATGTACCAAATAACATATAGATCCTATGGACAGAGTGCAAAGTGTTAATTTCCATAAATAATGTTTATTAACTGCTTTGTATGCACAATAAAACTATAATAAACAAATATACACTACAATTTCTAAATTATTTTCAATCACCTAAAAATTCATTTCAATAGACAAGTGATAATCTTAATTTTATATTGATGTGAACAAACCGGATCCGTAAAGGTATGGGCCTTCCTTAATATAAAATGAAATATTCTAGACAATTTGTTATAATGAAAACTTATGTTTTACTTCCATGTTTGTTGCACTTTAGGCATTTTCATGCATTGCTTTGGATGCTCAAAAATAAGCTCAGTATAAATCTTAAAAAAAAACGCAGTGTATGCTTAATGGCACATCCAAAAGGTTGCAAAGATGTAGAAATCTTATTATAAATTTTAATGATGTTCAAATTGAATTTGTGAAGCAGGCCAAGATACTTGGTGTTTATATTGATAATACCTTATCTTTGGATGTTCATGTTGATTTTATTTCAAAGAAAATTTTAAGAAAACTTGCTGTTCTTAAGAGAGTGAGTTATTTTATGCCACCAAACGCATTGAATAAGGTTTATTTTCAAATAAAGCAATTTATGTTAAAAATTTCATATGTGCAATTTATGTGACTGTCAGAATATGTTTAATTTTTTTGGTTATTTTTACAATACTTTTTATCTGTAAATCATATATAAAAGCCCCCCCCCCCCTTTTTTCTGTTATCCGTTTTTATCCTGTTCATTTAATTTTACCCAAGCGCTTATTTTGTCTCAGCCAATCAGATTGCCGCGCAAGGCATCCTCTTTGTATAATTCTCTGTGTATCTCAGAGTGCTGCCGAAAAAAATTGGTGGACAAGAAAGGAATTGTTTCCTAGTAATCATCAATTTGATCGTACCTGTACCCGGCAGTCGTTTTGGGCAAGATCCATTACTTCGATCAGTACACCTGTGCACCTTGCAGGTCAGTATTTTTGTATTTTATAATCAAGACTTTATGCTTTCCTTCTTGTAAGACATTTGAACAAAACGGCGGATCGGAAAGGAACCCCTCTTCAGATGTCTCAGAGACTTTATTATTTTCAACCCCGATTGTTTCAATTTACGCCTCAGTAATGAATATTTTCAAGTGTCCTTTTGGCCAGAGGTGGCCTCATTATTAGAAGACTCGGCTCCAAACAACAATTCACATCATTTCCTGTATGAATGGTTCTAGTATTTATACAGATTGGCGGAACAGACTTGTCTTGCAGCACTCCAAAAATTCCAAAGCTAGTCAAAGACTTATTGCATATGCGCAACGGTTACGGATTTAAACAAGGCCTAATTGGCCAAATTCTCAGGCGGGACCCTCAACGCTCGACTGCCTCCTTTAACACTGATGTTTTTAAAAATACAAACTAGGAGCTTGCATCAGCCAGTGACAGTCTGCCTTCTGGTAACACGGTGTATATATATAAGAAAAAAATGCAAATACATATTAAAATATAATAATAATAATAATAGTAATAATTAAAAGAATCCTTCTTTTAATGGGTACAACATTTAGTCTTTTTCCTGCTTGTGAATGCAGCCCATCTCTTCAAATACATACATATGATTGGCGAAATGTGTTTCACAAGCAGGAATGATTCCTGGCGTCACTATGATGAAGAATTTCGAAACTTCCCCTTTGGCTTGGCAACAACCCCTACCCGAACTTGTGTTGAAAGCAAATCTCAAACCTAGTAAATTCCGTCCCTCAAACCAGCCCTTTCTTGCCAGAAATAGATTCAATAACTATGCAAATCAAAGGATCAATTTCTGCTACTCATACAACCAAGGTCAAACATGTAGAACAGACCCATGTCCCTACATACATATCTGTCAGTACTGCAAAGAGCAACACCCAAGACTTAAATTCCCCAAACTCCCCTCAAGTGATGAAAGACTGTCGTCTAAAATTCCAAACCCAAGTAAGACCAGAAATTCGTAAAACTTTTTTGGAAGGATACAATTCCTCCCTTTCAGAATTAATTTTATCAGGCTTCACAACTGGTTTTAGATTAGGCTGTTTAGGTACACCTACATCTCAATCGTCTTCAAATCATGGATCCACTAACAAACATCCTCAAGTTGTCCTTAACAAAATTCTGAAAGAACAAAAATTAGGCAGGATATCAGAACCCTCCCCTTTTCCTCAATTTGAAAATTTGGTTATCTCTCCTCTATGCGTTGTTCCTAAAAATGTGGAAGGTCAATTTCGTCTCATTCATGACCTTTTCTTCCCGGAAAATAACTCAGTTAATTCACAAATCCCTCCAGAAAATAGTCAGGTTTCTTATGACTCCATAGACAATATAATTTCGCTAGTGAGACAATTTGGCTCTGCAGCCCTAATGGCTAAATGGGATATTGAAGATGGTTTTTGCAATATCCCAATCCATCTGGAAGATTACCATTTACTTGGATTTAAATGGGAAAATTTCTTTTACTATGTAAAATGCCTCCCTATGTCGTTTACCAGATGACAAAATATCAAAACTCGAAGCTCAGTTATCCAGTTTTTCCATGCGGAAAAAGATCACTCTCCGTGAATTACAATTCCTCATTGGGTTGCTAAATTTGCTTGCTCAGTGATATCTCCAGAGCGTGCTTTTTTGCGTAGGCTTATTGACATGTCCTGTAAAGTCTCGAATCCTAGACATTTTATACGCCTTACATGTGAAGCCCGAGCTGATATACAATGCTGGTTGCAGTTCGTTTCACACTTTAACAGCAAGTCAGTTTTTTTTCAATGACATTTGGTCCTCTTCTGACCACCTCACCCTTTACACTGATGCTGCATCTACACAATGTTTTGCTGCCATTTTAAGAGCAGTTTGGTTTGCAGCCAAATGGCCTGATGAATTCAAACAATTGCACATTACAATCTTAGAACTCTTTCCAATTGTACTTGCTATGGAGATGTGGGTTCCCAATTTCAAAGTCAAAAGATTTTGTTTCTTATTGACAATGAAGCAGTGGTTGCCATTATCAACAAAACTTCAAGCAAAGACAGGACTGTTATGAAGTTAATCAGGTGTGTAGTGCTTATTTGCTTACAGAATAACACTTTCACTTTTCCCCAGATCCTTTTATTGTAAATAATTTATTGATTATACGTACCTTGTCCGTACAAATTCAACATTGTTTTTTATATCTGAGGGTTTACCAAGGCAACATTTTGAGTGGTGCTTCAAACCCTTTGGGTTGATGGCGCTTTTTTATGCACCACTTTTGTTTCCAATAAAGTTTGAGGTTGTATTTTACCACATTATCACATCTCTGTGTTTTAACAATATGTTGGCTGGGAGACCACTGTTTTTTAATCATTTATTGAACTGCATTTCTAGTCAAACATTCCTTTCCTGGTACATGTATGTCTCCCAGCCAAATTCTTTTGTAATTGTTTTATGGATTACATTTTTTCGTCATTTAAATAAATGACAATTTTTTTACACTTAACATCTCTTCTGTTTTGGAGACAAACTGAGCTGCTGTGTTGCCTTGGTCTGCCAGTAAGGTTTTAACAAAAATTAAGGTTTTAATAGTATTGTATTTCCGCATTTTTACTTACTGTTCCACTGTTTGGTGTAATGTGAAAAATCAAATGTATTTAGAAAAAGTTATTCAAACTTCAAAAGAGGGCAGCTAGCTATAGGATTCTCTTAAATATTCGAGATATTTTAACAGCTACTACCTTTTCATTTTCCTGTTTAAACTGCATGCTAATTAAGGATTATTTTATGTTTAGACAGTTTATTTTTCTATTTAAGGTTTTCAAATGCCAGATTATTTGAATGTGTTTCAATATACATGAGATGTCAATTCAATTGTCGCCAAACCAGGTCGAATGATTTTATGTCAAATATATTGTATTTATCACAAGCCAAAACAGAAAATTACAAACATTCATTTGGATATTCATCTGCATTTTTATGGAACAAACTGTCACAAAATGTTCGAAATTCTAGGTCAGTGGATATTTTTAAATCTGTGTATCTCACTGAGTATTTACTCTAAATGGATTTTTTCCCCAAATCTTTAATTGTACCTTCTTACGAGTAAAAGATATGTTTCTTCATGTTTATATATGTATGTGTTGTATTTTTGGGAGTTGAACTATGTTCAATCTCCCATGGTCATCACGCATTTAACTTGCGTGGTAATTTGTGTTGATTATATAGAGCCGAAAGCGATGCTACTGTGTCGACCGATTTACTCCGATGATATTCAACAGAAAACATGCATAAACATCTGCCACAAATAGTTCATGTCATTTTCTCCTGAATTGATCTAATTTTCATAATTTGAAATATAAGTAAATGTAATGATAAAGTAATCTCATTTTGAATATTAGATTTCGTTCAAAGTAAAACTAAATTATAAAGAACCTCAAAAGTTTTTCGTAATGGAACTCATTGTGTAGCGTCATACATTGATAGAGATACGAACGACAACTCTTCATACTGACGGCAAGCGTTAAATCTGGTCTTCACGACGCCCGAGAGTCCCGGATTTTTAGCAATTTCTTTTTTACCGGTGCACAGAATTTATTCAAACTTTTCATGAACATTTTCTTGGTTTAAATGAATTCATTAATGCATTAAAACTTTAGGACATATGCGTATTTATTACTAAATCTGCAGTATCGCCTGCCAAAAGCGGTAAATCTAGTACTCTGTTATAAATGTGTAAACCAAAAAAGGACACCGATGTTTTCGTAAAATCGCGATTAAAAACAACAAAATGAAGTATATATTTTTTAATAAAAGGAAAACCTCATTTACATACCAGATAATTTTTACGCACACTGCCTCTGACATATACCACTGTTTTTATGTTTGGTCATTAGATATTTGTTTTTAACTTTGTATTGCTTTTTTCTTCACAATATTAAAAAAGATTAAGTTCTGCAAATACTTCATATATAATGTTTGTGTAATTGAAATACATTTATATTCACAGAGAAGTTTTAAATAACAAATCTGTTAGCTCTTAAAAGGATACTATGTGAAAATCCACATTTTATTAACATTGATATTATTCCTGCGAAACTGAAATTATCATAACACATGGGTAAAGGTGCCAAGGAAAAATATATTACAAATTTGAAGACTGTGCGCAGTGAATTATAATATGTTTTACGGTGTGACCATTTAGGCGATCGCAGTTATGTACTATCATAAACCTACACATGCACTGCCTATCTTTCAAGAAAAAAGAAAGAGGAAAACAAAACAATAAAAAGAAATCACGTCCCAAGCATTGGGATTGAGATTCCGAACTTTTCGGAAGTTTCCGACAAAATCGGAAATATCCGAACCGTTAAAGTGACGAAAGTATGACGTCAGATAAAAAGTCCTGATGACTTAGGACGCAAACGATAGTTTTGTGGCATGGAGACTGCATTAAATTAAATCGTTGTTTGTAATTTGTTTTCAAGTTGTTGCTATGTTTTAGCCACCATGTTGCTATGTACCGCAAAGGATTATTGGGAGTTTGGAATTTTTTCACGCGGTGAGATAAAAATTTCTTGGAACAATGTGCAGATTTCAACCCGAATTTCCTCCGTTCGTACACGTTAGTCTATTGAGCTCGCTACGCGACGCTGCGCTCGCAATAAGTGATCAACCACCTCTAATATGAATATAATGTCAGTGTCCATGTTTTGCAGTGGGAAACCAAAATATGTGTAGGATGAAAAAGTACCGTATAAGTAGAAATTTTAGCGAGGATTTAATTTTGGCATTATTAGCGAAGATGCTGAGATCGCTAAAATTTAATATTGCTAAAAATTAATTGTATTTTACTTGTTATAACTTCTTTAACGTGTATTTTAAAATCGCTTAAATAACATCTCACTAAAAATGAATTACCAGTTTTTCAGGACAAATCGCTTAATTTGCGTCTCGCTAAAATTTCCACTTATACGGTAATAGAAGGTGCACAACTGCAATATGTAATAAAGATTCAATGAAAATTTCGTTCAGTGGTGTAAGAGGAGTTGCGGATAAGAGATGGGTATACCTAAAGCGTAATAAACAGATGGACGGAAATCCCGATTAATAAATACCCTCCCGCTTTTCAAGCAGGGGGTACAAAAAAGGACTAATGTAGGCAAGCAAACATTATGGACCATGCATTTTTTTGCTATTCAATGTCTCTGAATGTCTTTCTCGAGATTGTTGCAACTCAAAAAATCTGAAACAGTTGTCTGTATTTGAAATAATGATATTGTTCACTCACTCAACCTCCCGATCAAAGATTTTATTTTACACCATGTTCAACTCCCATGAGTGCTTTTAGTACTTTGATTATATCTTGTGTTTATATTAAGATGTTAGTTTTGTATGTCCTTATGTGATCGTAAATATGTTTTAAAGCAGGACCACAATGAAAACTACCTTTATGCTAATTACATTTTCCTGGATAAATAACGGTTATTATTATTATTATTATCCATACTCTTTTCCGTCCTAGATGTATGTGTGATATGACCACAATCAAATCGCAGGCCCTCTAGATCTATAGATAGATAAAGATATTTTTTAATGAAATTTATTTTTAAAATAATATTAACTATAATACCAATGTGACTCGGAAAATCTAAATATGAATAAGGTATGATTGACGCAATGTCCTGATCGAAAGAAAATTGTAGGGTCTGATGGACATTTCGTGTCCATGAATTTTAATTTCGATTATTTTTTTTCTAAAATTATAACTATTCTGAATATATCCCTTCTTTTGAGAACAGCATCGGTCATGAGGAGAGTAGCGTATCAGACACTATTGGCTAGCTATGATAAGATGTGTGCTTCTATTATATGTAAACGATGGAAATTTGAAAATTTCCGAATATTTAGCTTGTTTTTAACCCCACCTCCTATCTACTGTAGTATTTTTGAATCAAGAGAAATGGAAAAAGGACATGTGTCTTTTAGCTGCAGATAAAATTTACAATTTTGGTTAAGTTGAAGAACCGAGCAGCACGGCCAATTTTGATACGATCTCTAGATTGTTTATCGTTATGTTTCACGTTCCTTGATTATCCAAGATGGAGGCAATCTATCCCTTGTGATTTATAATGTGCGTGTAGATAATAGGGTAAAGACTTTTCTTTTAGGAAACATGTTTTAGAATGTGGCTGTACTATAACCATTTATGTATGAGTGTATTGATCTAAATGCTCAGAATTTTGCACAAGAATTTGATAGATTCAATAAGTAAATATGGGAAACTATCGAGTGCCTCGTGTCTATCCTAACTAATGTTTAACATTCTATCCACACATAATACTCTTCAACTTCACCATACTGTATGTGAGTATTCCATTATCTATGCTGTACAGTAGTTCTCCAATCATAGTCCTTTGCAACAGCTTTTTGTCTGGTTGTCATTCAAAATATACCAGGATAATTGGTTTTTTTCATATGAAAAGTATCTCCAAGTCGTTTTTTTTTTTGGTTCTTAATAATAATAATAATTATGTTTTCATTGCACATTTCATTTCATTTCTACGTACTCATTTATAAACGAGAGTTCTTTATAGTGCTGTTCAGGTTGAATATCATTTGGTGCTTGAATCGGAGTGATATAGGTTGAATTTGGACTCGCTGAAGAGACAGATTCTGCATTCTGAGTGACTTCTTTTTTATCAAAATCATGCATTCTGTTAAATAGTGATAAATATGTAATACGTTGAATACAACAGCTTTACTTAAAGATACATGTACATATTAAACTGTTTCAATGTTAACATTGTAACTCATGAATTAAGCCGATTTAAATATATAACAATCAACAAACAAAGCCATATTTTACCTTTTCAACCTGAAGATGTGGATTATTAAGAAAACAACAATTCCTGTCAATATTATGACCAATATACCGCATATTATCACTCCAACCAGAAGACTTTGGGATTCAGATGGATCTGAAAATGCTGCTTTTTCTAAAATATCATTTTTGATGATTTAATATTTTTTAAATATTTTTTTTTTTACCTTTTTTTCAAAATATACAATATTTATGATGATTATTTATAAACATTTACTTAATTTTATCATCTACTCTACTCATGAATACATGCATTTCTATCCATTTTCAACCAAGGTGCGTATTTTGTTCGTGAAATTGTATTCAGACAAACAAAATTAGAAGATATGATACATGTTCATGTAATACCATAATGTTGATCTCATTGTACTGACGGTTGATATTCATACTTTGATTTTATTATTTCTGAATGTAGAATAGAGAATTGGTGTTCCAGATAAGAGGATTGAGTCTAACATATCTAAGATCACAGCAGATTAATAATTGACATTAAGTCAATGGAAATATTTAAGGTACTAGATAAAAAACCCCGCAAGCGCGGGAAATTGGATTAATATATAGTTACCTTTACAACAGAATATATATTGTAGTTGTTAATTGTTATTTTTACTGACAGACTACAGGCTTAAAGAAGGAAGTCATACTTTTCAAAACCCCGCGTGAAGTCACCACCCAACCCACTTTTTGTGAAAACTTGAAAAATAAAAATTTCTTTCATTGACTTTAATGAACATACAATGCCATGGATATTGTACTTAAGATGTTCTTATTTCATTTTCATAAAGGATAAAAGCAGCGAATATACACAATTTACATATAGATTAATTTATGGGGGATGGGGGTAAAAATTCAAAGGTACTTGTTCTTGGTTTATAGTAATTCATGTTATGTACATTATCGATATGTAAAAAAGCTTTTTTTTTTTAAATCAATATGGTACATACATGTACATATTCATAAACCTAAACCCAAGTAACTGTGTAAAAATAAGCTTTTGACTCCCTTCCTATGAAAAGGCCAAATCCACTTGCTAATACCTGCCACTTTGCAATACCAAAATCCAAAGATTTTTTTAGCCACTTGGCTAAACAGAGGCAACTTGGTAACTCGATAAGCTTATTCAAATGCCACTTTGTTTCTAGCCACTTGTCTATACCCGTCAACTTGGTAAACCCAAAGTTTTACCGATTGTCAAATTTAAGTATTTCTTGTACTGATAAAAATTTACACTTTACAGTAATAAAATAATTAATCATCCTCAACTTTCATTTAACTTTCTTTGCTGTCTAAATTAAATTTCCAAAACAGTTATGTTACACAATGACTACTTGGCCATTTGTCTTCTTATATAATCCTTATATTAATAAATGTTAGTGGCTGTCCTGGCAACAATGCGTTTCCGATAATTTCCGAGCATATTTTGCTCATCTTAACCAAACTATTGTTTTTATTGTATTTTTATTTATATAACTCCATTTGTTCTAAAACTATCTAATCAAATAATCCGTCAAAATATGGCTGAAAAATTGCCGACTCGGCGTTTAACAATATACAATCAATCAATCAATCAATCATTCATTACATTATTTTAATTATTTCTTGATTAAAACAATCTAGCAAAAGGGAGATAACTCCTAACAATTTTATGATTTCTAGAAGCTTCCATCAATATTGAGATCAGCGATTGACGACAATAATTTGCACATTTTGCTTTTTAATCGGTTATTACAACTTATTTTTTGTATCATTCTAATCAAGTTTTGACTGAATAATTGCGCATAGTGTCCATGACTGTGTAGATTTTGAAAAATACCTTTTATGCTGAGAGTCTCTGAAAAATCTGGTGTTATATTTTCATCTGTGAACAAAATATAAAATCCTTTTAAATATTGAATCCTTTAAATAAAAATCACACCACACTCTTAAAGCATGTCCTTAATTCAAAATGGAACAGAGAGCGATTTCCAATGCGTAAAGAAAACAATATTTTAAGCAACAAAATATCCGAAATTCAACATTGCTGACGAAAAATTGAATATGTCAGTGAATGATTTGAATCAAAACCCTTCGAGGCTTTGATTGGTGATGAGCATTGCCCCATATTGCCCCATGCCCCATTGCAGCATTTAGCGAATTGTATATAGTGAATAGCTAACCATTGCATGTATCATAACTCGGTGTTGCATAACTCTTTGAACAACTCTCGCATGACATTCATTATCTATTTTATTTTATTTTAAGGTACTGAACAACCATATAAGATAGGTGAAAAAAATTTCCAAACAATCAATGGTCATAATATTTTATAAGTTGTTATAATTATGTTATTAATTTAGAGTTAAATCTCTCTCTCTCTCTCTCTCTCTCTCTCTATCTCTCTCTCTCTCTCTCTCTCTCGTCGCCTATACTAGGCGCAGTGACAAGAGTGTATGCTCTAGATTTGCGAAGGAAGGCGCTGATCATTACATTGCAGGTTCGAATCCCACTGTTGGACGTGAAGGCCGCTCCTTCGGATGAAACCGTGTAAATTGAGATCCCGTGTCGAAGTAGGTGCTGGCACGATAAAGACCCCTCATGCTCACCGACAGTAGGTGCCGAGTATTGGAAAAAATTTGCAAGTTTATAAACATGGCCTTTTTAAAACATGTTTAAAGTTTCTTCTTTCAGTATACAGCATCATTGATTTTTATATAGTTTATTCATACTAGTAGTAATAGGTTTATAGCATATTCAACATCAAAAGCCTCCATAATTGCCAAATAATTAATGAATAATATTAAATGATTTATATATCATGATTTCTGTATGTTCATCTTAAATTTTTTTTTACATAAAATGTAAACAGAATACCTCTTGTATCCACGTAGGAGCAATTTAAACACGCAGATGCATCCAGTAAAGTCACACATCCTTTAAAATCAAGCGAAATTTTTTAAACCAACGAAACAATTTATAAGCATATAATATGTTTCATGAAAGTTTTCAATCATTTCTACTCACCAGTACATTTATACCGGAAACTCTCTATTTCAATGGAAAGTAAATGTATGCAGAGGAATAAAAGGATCACTGACACTATCCCTCCTGTTTAGAATTAAATAATTATTAAGTTATCTATATTTTATACAACCACAGTGAAGCATTAGCGCTTTCATTTACACATTTTCAGATGTTTTAATAACAATTATCACTTTCACAATTAATTATTAATCGTAGAAGCATTCTTATAAAAGTAACAGTAAATTGTCTGATACCTCATCTTTCTTAACTATTAAAGTGGTTTATTTGCTTTTTTGGACTATTGTTACATGTAATTTGTTAGTTTTTTTTTTACAAATATCCAAGCCTCGCTCGTTTCTTGTATGTAAACTTCATGACACCTTGCACATGTTAAAACATAGATAACATAACTGTTTAGCATTGTTACCGTATCCAACCACAACATCATTTCAGGTAACGTCTTTTGGGTCATTACAATATCCTTTCAGGTGACGTTTCTTAGGTCAATACAATGAAACATGTGGAGATAACGAATAGTATTTAAGATCAAAACTCCATAATCAATACAAACAAGGAGCAGAGCAAGCACGGACCTCCAAAACATCAGAGGTGGGATCAGGTGTCATGGAGGAGTGAGCATCCACTGCCGACTGGTCACACCTGCCGTGTGCTCCTTGTCATGATCGGGCATTAACGGAAAAATCCGTCGTCAATTCAATGTATAAAAATGATGGACTAACAATTAGTATGAAAAAATCTCAGTCAGCATTTGACTCAATGATAAATTGTGTTTTATGACAAAATTATTGTATCGACCATAGAACATACGAAATAATGACTTTAAAGGAGACTTCTAATATTCTTGTTTTATCAACTTATTTGTCAATAACTTACCTCGTTTTAGAAATTGTTCATACGTAAGGCATGCTCTAGCCTATTGATTTAACTCAATATCATACCAGGTTACGTCTCTTAGGTAATTACAATATCCTTTCAAAAAACATCTCTCAGGTCATTACATTTTGTGATGAAAGGAACATTTCCTTAAAATCAAATTTTAGAAGTATTCATTATTTTTTTTCTTTGTGCTCGCTTTATAACATTTGATTTTTTTTTCACTGTTTATGTGTTTTCAACTCTTTTTCCCGATTAAATTGATTTACCACTTGTTTTAATCATTACATGTAACTATAATTATCATAGTACCAATGCAATAGTGCAGCATTTCGGTTTTTTTTTTTTGCTACCATTTTGACTATCTTTAGAGAAGAGTCAATCTTGGAGAATACTTATGACCTTGTAATAAACACTTGTAACCATCATACTTCTTATTTTCACCATAACATCACGATATTGTAATTCTTTGACGCTTGTCTGCTAAGTCTATGTAATATTGCTGTATAACATACGTAGCATAATGTAAAATTGGAATTATTATTTATCCAAAATTATTGATATTGTCGTGTCGAATATTGAAACAGTTGTGGAGAAATCAAGTTTAGTTTGGTTCTAGCATTTCAGTTAATTCTACTCCTCCCCCACATACAACGATAAGTATACTTTAAAAGTCATGAAATTGTTTGTAGATAGCCTAAAATGCAGATTGTATTTGGTTGTAATACCTTAGTAACAATAGCCGTGACCTTTGTTTGGATATAATGCTTTTCGACATTTCCTTTCTTTATAACATTGTAGAACCACTGGTTTGCATTTCTTTCGACTTGCTTTGCTGCCCTCGAGCTTGTACATATCCGATTAAACTTGACTTTTGTGATGCAAATCCGATTTATATCTTCAATTTGGAATATAAATGGTCAGAAATATCCTTCACAAATAGGTTTTTATGTCAATTTAAAAATAAAACTTTCAAGGGAGAATAAATGCAATATTTAAATGAAATTAAGAAAAAACGGAATATATTCTTGAAAAAGTCAATTGAAATATGTGCATAACCCCTACCCTCTGCAATAAATACTTCCATGATTGACTTTTGCGATAGAAATATAATACTGTATTTATGAATAAATTAATGTCCATTTTAGATTAATTGGAAATTTCATAACGTTAATTTATAATCCGCCAGGGAAAGACCTCCCTTAAGTTAGAATTTTGACATTATTAGTTTTTTTTATTTCATTCTTGTGGAGTTTTTCTTTCTGTTTCATTTTATGTATAACATGGTATTTATTTCTGTACATAAATACAAGATCGCATGATAATGACGGAATATTTACTTTGCTGTACGTTACTGCTAAATTTTTACAATGTAAAATCGTAAAAGAACGTAAAGCCGGATAATAAAATTACGATATCTTTTTAAATGCAAGTCCACCTTATAATTATGATTTGATTATTTAATTATCAACAAGTAAATTTTTTAATCGAATTAATTGAAAAAAAAACATTCTGAACAATCTCTTTGCAGAAGTAAAAAAAAACAACCAAACAAATTCTTAACTTTTAAATTTTTATACATTTACACCAAAGGAGGACAAAAAACAGCAGCTCACCATATTATACAAGACTTACCTAATCTAGTTGCCATACTTCTTGACGATTTTTTTTTTTAAGAATGCTTTCACAATAAACATATCACAAAAGAAAAAGAAAAAAAATATAACAATTATTTCCGTGTTTGAAGGCGAATATATTACAGCTTTTAAACTTGTTTCCTTGTATTATTTAAAGCATGCTAATCTTCTGTTGATATATTGCGTAAACTGTTTTGGGAGGCATTTGAATTTGCCTTAGAAAAAAAAGTAACTTAAAGAAATATAAGTAGGGAGACGAGAGCAATGTATAATTTCTATGAAATTTTAATACTAAGTATATCTATAACACAATTTCAATGATTAATTGATTATCGATTCCTCGAGGCTATTTATACATTAAAGGATGTATTATTGTTATCAAATAAACCAAGGATCGGCAAAATGTTTGGAATTTTATGCAAGTGTTCACAATATACGTACATGCCAATAATACTAAAATCATATGTTGATAAATTCTAGATCTTTACATTATAAACTTATCACATACAGCAGTCCTGATTCAACATGATTTAAAGATATTTTGTTTGGACAATTAAATTTTTGCTGTTTCAGTCACATAAATTATTTTGACCTCTCTGAATTTATGAATTAAATTACCGGGTTAAAAAAGACAACATACCGTAAGGGAAAGATATAAAAGCCGTAAACAACGAAAGAAAAGACAAACGAGATGAACTCAGCTTTTCCATTGTCAGATGTCCTTAATTACCTATTAATATACAATGATTACCTTAACATCTCTTAACGTCTTTAAAACGCTACAGAATGCAGGTTCTTTGAGTTCGACCAGTTTTTTCAAACAAGACCGACTTTTGACAGATAAGTTGAGGCTACAAGGACTTGAACAACCCTGTTTAAACTCAGAAATTCGTAATTTATATGGTCTTTATAGTGACTTTGTTATCAAACTAAAACTAAACCTTACTCATACTTTGAACGATTTTTATGCGCCAGGATTAATAGATCCGGGGCGTATATTGGCCGGGGCCATAATCTTGAACCATGAAAGATAGAATGTTCATATTTGGTAAGCATACTCAACTAATTAAGCTCTTTCAAATGACATCAAGGTCAATGGCTTTGTGACCTTGACTGTGACCTTTATGCTTTAAATAGCTTTTTATCTGCAAACTTTAACCTTTGCAAAACTTTTGAACCACGAAAGATAGAGACTTCATATTTGATATGCATACTCCACTAATTAAGCTCTTTCAAATTACACCAAGATCAATGACGTTGACTGTGACCTGTATGCTAAAAATAGTTTTTTCATACCTTTGCCATAACTTTTGAACCATAAGAGATAGAGACTTCATATTTGGTATCCATACTTTACGAATAAAATCTTTCAAATGACATCAAGGTCGAATGGCCTTGTGACCTTGACTGTGACATAATATGCTAAAACTATTGTTGCCGCCGGGCGCATTGTGTTTCACAAACACATCTTGTTTTATATAAATTGTTAGGCTTTTTAGTTACAATAAATTATACTTATCATGAATACAGTCTCCCGCGTAGCGGAGAGGTTAAAGCATTTACTGTAGAGTCGCGAAGTAAGGATTCGATTCTTATGTCGCGGTTTCGAATCCCATTGTTGGACGTGGAGACCGGTCCTTTGGATGAGACCGTATAAACCGAGGTCCCGTGTCGTAGTAGGTGCTGGCAAGAAAAAGATCCCTCTTTACTCGATGGCCTGGAGTGCCGAGTATAGGACAAAATTTGTAGCTTATTAACGGCGCGTGATGGCGTCTACATGTGAGTGAAAATTCTCGAGAGGTAGATTAAACAACATACAATCAATCAATGTCAAGAATACTACTAGAGACCTAGAGTGTTCTATCAGATCATTGCAACTGACTCATAATGGGTGTGACTTGTCAACATATGGGATGCTTACTTCTCTTAGGCATCCGATCCCACCTCTGCAAGTTTTATGATTCTGAGTTTTGTAATATGTTCACAGATTTGCATTCTTTAATACTTTTTCTGAGATCGTTATGTTCACTTTTTTTTCAAATAACGTTCTGCCTTTGACATAAGCTATTTTGCTTATACAATTAATAAATGCTCAGTTAATGCGCTTGAAATATTTAGTGTATCGAATTTAGTGTTTTAATGTTGTCAAATTACTTTAAAAGACCGTTTGTAAAAAAAAAAAAGAAAAAAAAAAGGCAATTCTGCACGGTGATCTTCTATCAGAATCAGCTAGGCAGGGTTGGCATTTCGGTGTCAAACATACTTTGTATCGATAGCGAATGTAAAATTCTTTATTTAATAATAGAAGTTTTGAATATAGTAAATTCTAAATAAATTGTGAATTATTATTTCCTCGTCATTTTATAAGTAAAATGTTTCCTTTTAACTTAATACGGAAGCCTCCTGAGGTCAGGATATACAAAGAAATATTTTATTGAGGTAAAACACAAGCATGACAAGAATTATTGAATTTGATCATCAAACATTGCATTAAATCGCAATGTATATTGTGTTTAAACGCACGAAACTTCGCATTTAAACGCAATGTTTGTATTTAAATCCTATCTTTACGTTAACGCCCCCAAAAATATACTCGATTTAAGAACAATAATATGGTCTGTCAATTATGTAGCGGGTATTCCCGGCAATGATGATGGAAAACACCAGTTGATAATTTATACGTTTATTTTGATGATATCTTTAGCTGATATGGAATATTGGAATAATGGATAATGGAATAAATAAGGAAGTCCTGCAATATACAAATTGCGTCATAAAAATAAGTACAAAATAATATTTCAATTAAACATTCCGATTATAAAATATAACAAATTATCTGTCTTCCCTTTTACAATTAATTATCATCATTCTATATGATAACACACGAAGCATATACTTTATACATGATATAAGGGCGTTAACTCTTATAACACAATTACACTTTAAAATCTTCTGAAGAGTTATCTTTCTTTGATATTTCTTTACAAATCATAAAAATATATATACAGATAGACATACCAATCTATGGAATTGAACTTTGTCCTATTCAACTATACATTTCTTTATTTTATGGTGTTACCTATGTACAATAAATAAAATAATCAGGATTTGTTCTTTACAAAAACCTCTCTTATAATCAATAAATATTTAAATTATCTTGATTTCCAAAATCTTCACTTCAATTTATTTTCAGGTTTATATACAGATTGATCTTTGAGAAAACTTCATCAGATTTATCAATATCTGAATAAATAGACAGATAACTCAATATGTTAACATTTAAAAGTAAAATATCTTGTTTTCCACATTTTCAACATAATATTATAGAAAACATATGTAATAGCATAAAACAAGTAAAAACTTACATTTCAGGAATTGTCTTAGGTCTCAAGGTCTTAGGAAATAGATTTAAAGTCAGCAAACAACAAAACTATGTCTTCTCCATTCAAATTCAGAATTTCAGAGCTTAAACTGAATAAAACTCACTACACCACAAAGACCAAAACACTAACCAATGAAAACTAAGCATTTCAAAAACTGACCAATAGATATGTGTGTGGTCATGTAAAAGTGTATGTACAGGTGTGGATCCAAAGGGGTGTATAACTATAGCACTAAATACCCAAGTTAGTAAAGAAAGAAAAGAATAAAGCTTTAACGGAAAACTATCATTTACAACTTATTTAATTGTTTATTTAATTTATATTTAATATTTATTTTATATCATTTAAAATCACTCCAACTTTTATTATTTTAAATAAAAGTACCTCTACTACAATTATATAAAAAAAGCTTCCGATTTGATTGACAGGATAGCTACCTGTTTTTCTTGAAATTCTAAGTTTTCATGTTTTGAATACAATTACCTGATCATGCTTCGAACACTTTCATGTATCGAATAAAAAGTCGCTTCGTATGCATGTACACTCTAGTTTAAAATTCAAGACATGAGTGTTGAGGTTTTAATGAAACAATTTATTGAGTTTGGGTAATTAAGCTTTATTTTGTTAAATTTCCACTGCCGTTTTGTACGTGAAACTGTGAGAGGTCGAACTTTTAAAATGATATTGCGGATGACAAAGAAGCGACTCCTTCGAACTTTTTTTCAATGACTGTGGCAAGGATTCATTAATTTGCCAACCTTGTCATTGGTCATTTGAAAAATGATTTTATTAGAGTTATTCTGATTGTACACAAAAGTACTCCGAATTCGACATTAAAAAGATGTTTGATTTAATGTTGAATGAATAGACGAAAACACTTTCTTTGTCCTTCAACTCGACTTTTACATATACCGAAGGCGTATTGTCAATTAACAGTGGAATTTCCATTCATTTCCATGTCGATACCATATATTTCGGTGTGCTTAAGATGAAAGATACCACAAAGTCTAACACACCTATTTCATATTTGAATATCATACCTGAAAAAGATATTAATTGCAATCTTACAACCTGACTTTTTGATAAACATGATGACTTTTAGACTTCCCTTAGTTAAACTTCCCTTGCTTATTAATTAAATATACTTTTCGCAAAATAAGTCATATCTTTATTGTCTTTCTGTATATCTTAAAGTGATTAATTCATTATGAAAAAACTTATTTATTGAGCTAGTATTTCATATGTTTAATCAAAGTATGTTAATATTCTTAACTTAAAGATGTCTGATAATACTTTAAAACATATGTTGTTATATGTCCTGAGAAAAGAAGAAATCGACCAAGACTCAATATATATTTTATGTGTTTTCAGTCGTTTGTTATTAATATTTTAATACATCTTGTAATAACAGGTTATCAAAAATCTAATCTGATATTGACTGATTATTCTTGAGTTATTAGAGTCCCGCCAAAAGTAAAAGTACATAATTTTCTTTATCTACTTTGTTTCCTCTGAACATGATCATTGTAGAATAATGTACGGCATTAAATGAAAAGAATAATTAGTAGGTTAAGATGTGTTTGAAGTCCAAATCAAACATCTCTCATGGAATCATATAGGCAAGGACTGACGCATATATGTATATTATTAAGAACATCAGAACAAAAATAATGCATATAACATACAGTTCATATCAACACTAGAAAGATAAACGAATTCTCAGAATTAAAATACATTTCAGAAGTACTGATTATCTGGTGAATATATAAAATGTTTTCATATTGTTGAC
Source organism: Saccostrea glomerata (assembly GCA_003671525.1). Classification (NCBI taxonomy): domain Eukaryota; kingdom Metazoa; phylum Mollusca; class Bivalvia; order Ostreida; family Ostreidae; genus Saccostrea; species Saccostrea glomerata. The sequence goes on from PRKT01001131.1 coordinate 96,123, forward strand.
ATTTACACTGTACATATGATTTTCTACATTGATTTTTTTCGACAGTCTAAAGGCTAAAGTGAACGATCTTTCAGTGATTTAATAATTATATCATTGTTAAAGGTACTTGGACACAGATTTGAAGTTATTATTTTCTCTATAATATTACGACATATATTTTAGTAGCATTTCACACAAAGATTAATTAAAAATCTTATTTCGTTAAAAAATATTGAAATTTCCAATTTTTCGGCGGGTTTGATTGACATATCGTTGCACCCTCACAAATTTAATTTTTTTCTTAATCCTTAGGAAAAGTGGCAATCTCGTTTTGTATAAATTAAAAACATTAATACTATAATCGAGAAAATTCAGAGTAGACACGTTCGAAAGCAAAACAAACACACAATATATTGTCAGTCCGTGCAGTTGTGGTAAGCAGACTGTGACGATTGAACGCACCCGGTGAATTCTAAATATAAACAATAACAGAACACGAGCCCTGTTTACAAAAACTGTGTACATAACACGAGTGTGCTCGATTTGGTAAACTCTGCTCGCATCTCTTAGTTCGGAATGACGATACTTGTGAAGGTGTTTTGCTTTCTAACATTTCTACTCTGAATAAAATTATTTTTCTTGATAAAAGTTTTAATATTTCTCATTAAAACACATCAAAAATGCCACTTTTCCAAAAGATTAAGAATGAAGTTAAAATTTGTGAAAGTGCAAGGATGTGTCAATCAAACCCGCCAAAAATTTAAAGTTTTAATAACTTTTAAACGAATTAAGATTTTTAATTAATTTTTTTGTGAAATGCTATTAAAATATATATAATTTGTGATGTTATACATAAAAAATGAGAAAATATTAACTTCAAATCTGTGTCCAAGTACCTTTAAAGATATTCGACTATTTCTTTAACTGTAAGTTGGCAATCTTTCATATCAAATTGTTTAAGAAAGGGCACATCTCTTCAACAACTTCAACAACTTCGCCGAAATATGGCTGAAATATTGCCACCTTAAACAGCAATCAATCAATCTATCAATCATCAACAGCTTGCTTTAACCGGGCAACAGAACAAACACCATCATTAAACATCTCCCTTCATTCACTAAAAGAATCAATCAAATCAATGACAAAACGTTTGGCAAGTCTTATGTCTTCATAAACCGTGTACAAATTATTATGTGCTTCTGCAAAGGAATTTACAAGATTTACGTTCAACTTTACATCCGTTCGTTCGAATACGACTGAGTCAACCATTTTTGTCAAAGTGAAGTACATATTGACGTCACAAACATTTCATTACATATGCTATTTACAGAACATGTGTATGACTCCATTTGTGCTAAATTTCCTTCTGATCTGAATTGTGGTTTTGTAAATATAGAACTTGTTCGCTAACTTTATGGTCACCCTCGTATCTTAGATAGTAGTATATTTAAAAATGGCTTATGCCTATATACAAGTCGTTTTTAGCTTAAGTTGACGATTAAATCCGAGAAGTGAAAAATGAAAAAAATGCATGTTTTGTTCTTTTTTAAAAAAAGAAATTATGTAGCTTGTTTCCTATATCTGTTACTGTAAACAAACCTTAATTAGCGTGCGAAAATATCCCCGAGTTTCGCGACCTTAATTAATTCGCGAATATTTTTCTATTTTTGAATAATCTATTTTGTTTTTTATTTGTAGAGAATGTTCCCAGAGTCGCAAAAATTTATCTTCGCGGATTTCATTCAAACCGAATAATCGCAAAAAAATTTAATGACCGATCAGACGTGATTAATAGTTGGTTTACAGAAACCCTTTCACATTCTTCAGTCAGTTAAAAAATGAACATTTAAAAACATATTAATCCATTTGAACTTTTCTCTACGTGATTTTGCCAAATTTATGCACGCGAAATGCGCGGGTATGTTAAGAAAGCATATAATCTTTTTTTCGTGAAATTTAGACTTTTTAAAGAAAATTAAGTTTGAATAATTTACCAGAATCGCTGATAAGCGTAAACTATTATTATCTATTGCATTAAGATAAAAGAGAGTCTAACGCAACGACGTGCACCAACACCATGGCATCACGTGACTTCTATTAACAGCGAAATTTTCCTTTAAAATGCTAACAGTACATGCAACTATACCCCGGAGTTTAATAATTTCTTTGAGTAAATAATATAGTGGAAAAAACATCCATTTTGCCTGAAAAGTGCTGCTAGAATCCCACTGTCCTGTCGGTAAAATAATTATTCCACACATTCGCACGGAATCTTACCCAATGTTTTGAATTTTATACATATTAACCGAAATTTTTTGTAAAACCATGCTTTACCCGGATTTTCCAAGTATCTTTCCATTTTTTTTTTAATCTTATCTTTTGAAATATCAGCTTATTGTTGTTCTGTGGCATTATTTTTGTCAAGAATGACAGAGGAAAGGTCGACCGGGATACGCATATAGCTGACTGTCATCAAAAGAGAATATAATCGATGAAAATGAATTAACATATCTGTTTAATTAACTGAAATCCATATGAATTTCACATACAATTCACGATATTTGCTTTTTAACTCCATTTATCACTTGTTTAGGTAATATTCAATATTTTGGTAAATTCCTATAGCAGCAATTACTACTTTTTGTTCATATTCTTATTTAATGAAACCATTGATCAATGAGGAAATAGAAATAATACCGCATATTTGAGTTCATCTCACAATATGCGCCGTTATCAAAGCTCTATCCTTTTATTATATGTCATCATTCACCTCCTTTTTGTGGAAAAAACTAATAAATGTGATAAGCCGGAAATTATTTATCCAACCATACAGTGTCGGTACTTAGTCACTAGGTTTACGGGTTATCTCCCCTTTTCTATGCATCAATGAAAGTGAAAGGTGGGTGATGAAAGTATCCGATTTATGTTTTTGTATTATGAAATA
>PRKT01001131.1:103264-116000 GCA_003671525.1 Saccostrea glomerata
ATAATACCGCATATTTGAGTTCATCTCACAATATGCGCCGTTATCAAAGCTCTATCCTTTTATTATATGTCATCATTCACCTCCTTTTTGTGGAAAAAACTAATAAATGTGATAAGCCGGAAATTATTTATCCAACCATACAGTGTCGGTACTTAGTCACTAGGTTTACGGGTTATCTCCCCTTTTCTATGCATCAATGAAAGTGAAAGGTGGGTGATGAAAGTATCCGATTTATGTTTTTGTATTATGAAATACCCTCCCACCTCAACCCTTTAGCTAGGTGTTAAGTATTTACCGTTTCTCCTTTTGTCTGTTTAAATAACGTTTTTCATTGTTTTACATGGTTTGGATATACCAAATTTATTAGAGTTATGCAAATGGTATTGAGAATCTTTTTTCTGCTGTGGGTTTTTGTTTTTGTCTTTTCAGATATTAGAGATTTCGTTGAAGGAGACTAACGATGCTGATCTGAATTGCCTGTGTTTCCGTATTCTGGGACCTTTGGAATGATCTCTGGCCGAATACCATGCATGACAAGGGTCAACTTGGCGAATTATCCATTCGAGGAGTTCGGGGAAAGACAGTAAACTTTACTTCACAGTGGTCGTATTGGCGAAATCGTCACCTTCAATTTAACCATTGAACTGTTGATTTTGTTGACTTTTTGTGGTTGATGTTGATATATGTGATGGTTGATGTTGATATATGTGATGTTGACTTTGAAAATTATATCTTATACAATTTAAAGCTAAAGCAAAATAATATAATTATAAAAGATAATTTGTGTTGAAATGTGTCCGTAGCACGAATGAGGTCAACCCAGCGTGCTACTTTTCCCGTCAGGGAGGGCACAACTTATGTTGATGTTGGGGGTATGCCATTTTGCCGCCTGCCCCACTGTTGTGTAGACCACTGTGGACAATACCTGCCAACTCGAATAAAACATTAAACTTAAATACGTAGCATTTGTTTATTATAGACATAGGTCTTTGATAATAGTACTTTATTGCTTGGATAAGCTGTTCTTCTTTATCGTTTACATTGACTAACGGATTGGCGTAACTTTTTACTGCTCATATAAACGATTGTAATGCTCAGATCATGGAAATGACTTGAATAATACGGAAATACATCACATATGCATTTGTTTTATTCTCAAGTATATATGTTAGCAGATGCACATATACGCATTTATTGTCAAATTATTTTTTTATATACATGGATGTTACAAATTTGTTTAAATGTTATATTTTGTTACATGTAGTTGCATTGATGTCATCGAATCCTTCTAAAATATTTCGTTTGTTTAAAATTTATGTAGAAGTTAGTGTTAAATCTTTTATTTAAGAACTTATATTTTGTTGCTGTTTTCTTTCACTAAGATTTGAAAGCTTCCTATGTTTTGCATTGTTATTTTTACATCTTGTGTCACGCCATTTCTACATATTCAGACGCATTGGATTGTTCCATGTTATGCTGTACGCTTTGAGGACGAGGCTGCTCTGAAATCAATGTGCTATAGGCAAAATTTGGAACACTAGTTGTCGCAGCAGATTCTGAATTCTGAAAGTCCATACTTTCATAAGAAGAACGCATTCTGTTTAATAGTAATGAAAATCATCATATATATTAGATAGATAACACATTTTCAATTAGAAAACAATTGACAGATAGTTAAGAAACCGACTGTGGTTTCATCTCAAGATGTCAAGAATTAACGATTTTCTTTCGCCCTAATGTTGTTATACAAAACATAACAGATACAAAAGATTTATACAAAACAACACACAGTGTATAAATTTTTTTTAGATTTCTACGTTCTTAACTCAAGAGTTCAATATGTATACATTTGCTTTTATAGCATATTTCATTACCCCCTCTGATAGAAATTCACTTTGTCTTAAAAAACAAAAGCACTAAAAAAATATCATCAATCTACCTACATGTACATTTTGAAAAATAGGTTTTTTAAAATTTTTATCTTATTTTGTAATATTGAATTTCTTAATCTTGATAAATGTTATTATGTGGAAATATATAGTTGCTTTTTAAGAGTAAATAAGCTTCACTTTCCTACAATGTACGAAGTTTTCCGCAATGGAAACCCCAGTCGTTCGCCTTAACTATCGATGTTCTGCAGATTCAGCTTAATAAAATTAAGGTTTTTTTTTTTAAATATAAGCACTTTTCAAAGCAGTTTAATACCTCTTTTGAGTTCTAATTATATGGAAAGATAGGACGATAACGACCCCCGTCAGTATAATGTTCAATGTTCCACACACTATCATTTCAGTCCTCAACCCTTGATCATAACATAACCCTAAAACAAATAAACAATCATTAATTTAATCTCGTTTTATAATTAGTATCACCTTTCCAAGAAATGAGATTCTGAAATACGATTTAATTGTGTGATCCTCGGTAAAAAAAATAACATTGCTTCCTTTGTTTTGTTTTTATTCTATTTTTATTTATTTATTTTTTGTTGTTGTTGTTGTTGTTCTTGACAAACTCTCTGACAATGATTTATACTTGTGAGAGCACTAGCCCTAACCCTTTCAAAGTTATGTTCAATGTTTGCTTTTTAAGCTAGTTCTACAATCGGACCTAAATGGGCTCAATCTTAAAAAATCTGTTTTTATTAGATAGACATACATTCCAGCAATGGACAGACATCAGAAAAATTATATATCAACATGTTTACTTTTCCGCTATTGCCTATCGGTGTATATACAGTGTACCCCGAAATGTAAAAATACTGAAACTTAGCTATCCTAGATTTTGTTGTATATAAATAAATTCGATCTAAATATTCAATTTTAATGCACAAAATAGAGTAGAAACCTGTTAGTAAACCATATATAATTATCGTTTTTCGTGAATTATTATAAAATTTGCACTTTGTTAGGCTAACGTATCAAAATTTGATACGAGAATATATGCTTCACAGGTCAATCTCGGTCATTTCAAAAACAATTATGGACTCAAATTCGAAAATTTGCATCACATTTACTAAATACAATTTTATGTCTCATAAAATGATTTATATACAATCTTTTTTACATTGTTTTTGACAAATTTAGATTAAAATTGCAGTTGTTATTTATTTTTAATGTAAAAAGAGTGGGGTCGACTAGATCATGTTTGGATCGGGTTTGGCTTGATCGGGATCGAGTGCTCAATTAATTTAATTTTACGCAAACATGAGGTTGGAATCAATTTATATAACATTTATGAAAAAGAATAAGCTAAAAAAACCGGTAAGTAAAAGTCAAACCAATATAGTTCAAAAATCACATCTCGGAAAACGGAAGCGTTTTTCCGGTCTTACTATTCATTAATGACGTAGTGTGAGTGTAGATCTACTTTTCGAGTAAGTCAAAGTCCAAGTTCAAGGTCACAGGATCAAAATACTTGGTATTCAATAAATGGTCCCTTTACAAGGTTTAAATATGTGAAGTTTGAAATCACCAGCCCATAGCTTTCCAAAGTTATGGCCAATGTTAAGTTTTTTCATAAGTACGAAAATCTCCAAAGTCAAGGTCAAAAGGTCAAGATAATTGGTATCCAATGAAAGGTCTTGCCACAAAAAATACATATGTGAAGTATGGAAGCCCTTACCCTTACCGTTCAGATGCTGTAGGCAAGGTTAAAAAATTTTTAAAAAGTATATAAAACTCCAAAGTCAAGTTCAGAGGGTCAAATTTCTTGATATCAGATGAAAGGTCTAGTCACAAAGATCAAATATGTAAAGTAGGAAAGCACTAACCCTAACCCTTTCACAATTATGGTCAAAGTTTGCTTTTAAAAGTGGGTCAAACTACAAGGTCGAGGTCAAAGGATCAAAGTTCTTGGTATCCAATAAAGGGTCTTCTCAGAAGAATTACAAATGTGAAGTATGAAATCCCTATCCCTTATTGTTTTAAAGATATGGCTAAGGTTAAAGTGTTTTATAAGTATTAAAATCTCCAAGGTCATGGTCAAAAGGTCAAGGTTAGTGGTATCCTATGAAAGGTCTTCCCACAAAAAAAAAATATATATATGTGAAAAATAAATATCCTGGTATCTACTATTCAAAAGATAATGCAAATTAAAGTAATAGTTTGGAATTTTTGAGTAAAATGGGTCAAACTCCAAGGTTAATGTCAAAAGGTCAAATTTGGTGGTACCCAAAGAAAGGTCTTGTCACAAAGAATAAACTTGTGAAACATGAATGTCGTAGATTTGCTAAATCAAAAGGTAAAGACAAGGTTAGAGTTTTTGAGGACAAAGAGACAGACAAACAGACAGACAGAGATACAGCTAGACAGACAGACGGGCGGACACGACAGAAACTATGACAGAAAGTATATATCCCAGAAACTTCGTTTAAGGGGGCATAAAAACAAAAAAAAAGTGCATAAGAAAATAATAAAATAGTAATGAATATATGTATGCATTTGTATAATAATATTGGTACATCTAGTGTCGATTATAAGAATAATTGGTAGGCGAATGTGACACTGAAATATTTTTTTTATTTTCTATACATATTGGAATGTCTTCGCATAAATAAAAAATACAAGTACTTTGCAACCTGTTGAGGATAATTTATAATTATTAAGTAAAATTTTTATGTCTTTTTGATTTTGAAAAACAAAGCAGATTCATTGAAATGTTAAGATTCTCAATTGATCATTTCGTATCATATGCCTGATTCACTGGAGATACAACTGCTCGGTAAAATAATTTAAATATTTATTATCAAGAACAATATTTAAATTTTACACATTAGAAAAAATTATCAAAGCATACCTTCAGTATAACTCTCTGTTGTGACACTTGTTAAGTTATTTGCTTGCAATATAGAAACTATTGGACATGGAGGACAAGCTGAAAAGATAGGTATTCTTTGCTTCATTATTTCTTATGCAATCATTTTCACGCTTAAGGAATGCTTAAGATAAGAAATAAAAGATAACGAAAAGTATAACATCTTAAAAAGTTATGAAAGTGGCTTTAATAAGATTGAGTAGATACATGTACATGTAGATATGATAAATCATTTGAAGAATATGTCATGAAGAAGGACCATTCTAGAAATATTACTTCATTTATTTGGAACATTTCTAAGTTTAATGCAGATAAGTCTCAAAATGTCTCATTTCTGTGCTTATATTTTCCTTCAGAAAACAGTGCCTGCCACCGTCGCCCAGGTAAACTGCTTTGAAAAATTACATATCTCAAAATCTTTGTGGGCGATGCATGCAAAGTATGCGAAAATGTCAATAAAATTGATTTTTTTTTTTTACAAATTTTTATGGAAATATGGGAAAATGAACAAGTTAATGACGTTACAACTAGCTTTAAGGAGGTCATAAAAAATTGAGAAAAAAATTGTGTATCCATACATGTACTTCAAGGAAATCCTTTGAAAAAGGAAAAATTGAAGTTTGATTTCTTATATCACTTTCATATTTTAGAAAAAAGGGCTTACTGTAAAATGAATTGAATCTGTACCTTGATCTTAAATTCTCGGGACGTTGAACAATATACAACCAATAAATTAATCTTAAAACCACATACCATACACATCATTTATATGTACGATTATTAAAGTTATTCTTATTCTTTTCACGTCATTTGTTTGTTACATATTCTTGCAGGTTTCTTTTAGTACGGATTTTGGTAATGTTTTGGCGAGAGAAAAAAAATTTTTTTCTTCAAATTACCATGCCAGTAAACTAACAAATTAAATAAGATTTTTATTTTTATTTCTATTAGACATCTCCAGTTCAATTAATCTGCCTACTTGTCTACGTGTGTAATTGATTTACTTACTTCTTCATATTTCCATTTCTATTTGTTTTTTCTGTGATAACTCTTTTCACATAAGGCAATTGAACAACTAGAGGTAGTGTTAGTAATGAGCTCACTGAATGATACCCCCGCTTCCCATATGGTTATAACTGATGACAAAATCCATGTTTTGCTGTAACCGGGAAACCCAAAATATGTGTCGGATCAAAAAGTAAAATAGGAGGTACACAATGGCAATATCCAATAAAGATTCTGTGAAAGTTTCATTAAATTTCACTCAGTGGTATAAGAGGAGTTGCAGATAAGAGATGGGTATCCTAAGGCCTACAGACGGACAGACGGACAGACGGACAGACGAACAGACATACCGACTACAGTATACCGCCATTTATACCCCCCCCCCTCCTTTTTTCAAGCGGGGGTATAATGAGGGATCCAATGTAGGACTATTAAAAGTGAAGGATGTAAGGATGTCATGTAAGTTTATTGAACAGTTAGGCTCAGTAAGGCTTTTGAACACTGGGGTGCTTTTATTTATTGACTAAGCATGGGGTGAAATGAATCATTAGCCATTTCATAATATCAAATATGGAATCCTCTTATTTTAAAAAAAAAAAGAGAAAAGAGGTCATAACAAATAAAGGACTAAGTCTGATATGCACCTGTAGCGGAAGCCTTTGTTCTAGAGTCACTATATTCTGTTGTAAGAGATGTAGTTGAACAAGGTTGGCAAACTGCAATATCGAAATGTACATTCAATTACGTTATAATTACATGTTTTAGTATAGGTATTGACAAAAACGAAGCGGTTTCTGTATTTTATATTTCTTATATATATTTGCTTACATTTGGTTCTTTTATCGAATTCAGGTTGAAAATGTCACAAATAATAGCACAAATTAAAGCAACAACAAAAAGAATTCATATGTTATTTTTGGTACATTTTTATCGGGAATTTTATTATAACACACACACAAAAAAAATCAAATTTATTTGCACTTATGTTCCCTTAGCTAGCCTAGACGACGCCCTACGTTCATTCACATGTAGACATAGAAGATAGCAAAAATACGTGATCTTTCCTTTCTTAAATATTTGTGTGTCCCTTCAAATTTTCTATTTAATACTTTTTGTCTTCATTATGACTTTTCCCATAATTTTTATACTTCGTTACATAATCATGAAATAATGAGATCGTGAAACATTTTAAAATACTCACTACTCACTACATGTATACTTTTGAATGTATACAAAACCTAACTTATTAAGGACGTCGTATATATACCTGAAGAAGTGACCTCTGTTGTAGAATAATTGCATTCTGGTGATGGAGATGACGTTGAGCAGATGGGGCAAATGCATGTTGGGCATGCTGAAATGAATAGAATATATATAAATTGTCTGTATTGTGAATTATTGATTTTTTATATTTGAATACCTGGCATATTATAGTTATCATCTTGTTTCTGTAGATATTTTGGTAAAATGAAACAAGATGATTATTATAATATACGAGGGTCGCTCGGTAAAATCGTTGCCAAAGCGTTTTTTTTTTTTTCGAAAATTAATAGTGGCACTAAACTGAAATTTTCAGAAAATGTTAATTTGTAATGTCTAAAAGCATCGTAGTTATTTTTATAAAATGTAGACAAAAAATGAAGATTTTATTATGCTTGAATGTGCACATTGTACGACTAGCCTAAAATACGCCCTACATTCATTCACATGTAGACATAGAAGATAGCAAAAATACGTGATCTTTCCTTTCTTAAATATTTGTGTGTCCCTTCAAATTTTCTATTTAATACTTTTTGTCTTCATTATGACTTTTCCCATAATTTTTATACTTCGTTACATAATCATGAAATAATGAGATCGTGAAACATTCTAAAATACTCACTATTGCAAAGCTACATGTATACTTTTGAATATATACAAAACCCTAACTTATTATGGACGTCGTATATACCTGTAGAAGTGACCTCTGTTGTAGAACAATTGCATTCTGGTGATGGAGATGACGTTGAGCATATGGGGCAAATGCATGTTGGGCATGCTGAAATAAATAGAATAATTATGTATAAATTGTCTGTATTGTGAATTATTGATTTTTTTATATTTGAATTCCTGGCAAATTATAGTTATCACCTTGATTCTGTCGATATTTTGGTAAAATGAAAGATGATTATTATAATATACGAGTGTTGCCCTGTAAAATCGTTGCGAAAGCGTTTTTTTTCTAAAATTAATGGTCGCACTAAACTGAAATTTTCAGAAAATGTTAATTTGTCATATCTAAATGCATCGTAATTATTTTTATAAAATCTAGACAAAAAAATGAAGATTTTATAATGCTTGAATGTTCACATTGTACGGTTCTACAGCGCACAAGTAGAAAACCAGGTTTTCATTGGAGAATACACGGGTATTACATATGCTTCGAAATAAAAGTTTTACATAGAGAGGATTGTTGTGAAAATTATTCTTTTTTTATAATTCACTATCTATTGTGTCATCTATTGAAAAAATTTAAGGCGTTTGCTTTGTTTTTGGCAATTTCCAGAGCATATCGAAATGGGAAAGTGATAAACACAACTTACGAAAAATTGCACCGTTTGATGACGTAAGGGCGCACTGAAGAACAGTTCAGTCTGATTTAGATGCAGTTATGACGCCCTAGGAGACTTTAAATATATACAGTAGAACAAATATTGGCAAATCTTTTGTATGTACACATGTAAGTGAAATGGTAATTTTCTTAGCGAAATATTTTCTGATTGTGTCCCGGGTAGAACAAAACATATGGAAACACAGCTATCATGGTAATAGCAAAAGACGCTGTCAATGTCGACTGCTGATGTTATATTGCCTATTTAGTTTTGAATGATATTGAGAATACTATCAATTACTAACTAGTAGATCTTCAAAGGTTCCATGTATGTGCGAGATTCATTTCTTGACTGTTTACGGAGGAATAAAGGAAAATTAAAGTAAGTGCATCAATGAAATTCTTAAATTCAAGTGGGAGTTATCCAATTATTTTAAGCAAAGAAGAAACGTGATGCTGCTTATGAATCGTTGACGTTATCATCCCTGCGCCGTATTAAGCGAAACAACACATTACATAAAATCTCATGATTTGTTTATTTATGCATATATCTATTTGATATTATTATGCTTCCTGTCAGTTTGTCTCTATATAACCCATACCCTACTATTCTCGCATAGTGGTTTAAGGATTTATATAGCGTAAACATACTATGCCGAAATAGTGCACGGCTTTATTTACTGCATAAAATTCTTCAATGCAACGCCGGGGATCGAACTCACAACCATGAGATTGTCAGTCCGATGCCTTATCGATTACGCCACAGAGACGATCACTGATAAGTAGAATTTTATTAAATATATAAACTTAATTTATACAATTGACACAAGAAGGAGAAAATAGACAAATATTATTTGAAAACGGTTATATTATTGTAAGGAACCTTAGATTAATGTGTACAACAAAGTTTCAAACAAATTACATACAAATCGTAAGATGAACTAATTTCATAGGGTCATTAAAACGCTTTTTTAGATGACGCTTGATTGAAGGATGTAAAAGAAAATTATCAATGAGAATCGACGTCTGTAAACAAATAAGTCTTACTAACAAAGCAGAAAATAAAGATGAGTTGCTTTGGGACAGAAAATCCTGACTTATTTAGAGAAAATACTAGTAACCAAAATAACTAAGTGAGCAACCAATTTTAGCATGAAGATTTAGAATGAATTCTTGCAAGTGAGCTGTGTTAGCACCGATATTTTCAGGAAAAAGTCAAATGGATTGCCGCATAAATAATTACAACAGTCAGCATAATAATAATAATAGTGTTGCATTATGCATGTACTATGCCTAAATAGTAGGCAGGGTTTGACACATAGTGCACTCGCCTCCGGCTCGTGCAGCATGTGTCAAACCCTGCCTACTATTTAGGCATAGTACATGCATAATGCAACACTATTATATAAAAGGTATTTGCTATATTGATGAAAAATGTACTTAATATTTGTCACTCGTGAAATTTGTTATATCAAGAATTTTTTAGAAGATTTTTTTTTGATTAAATTCAGTACTTACATAGTATGACTCAAAATCGCAGTGAAAAAAAGAGTCAGTGTGCATCTTACTTAGTTACGATATAATTCAGTTGACGTTTTTTCACCTAAATTTATCTCTTTTATTAATCACTTTAACTTTTATCATATTCTTGCAGATGTAACAGTGACTAAAAATATAATCTTATTTTACGTAAAATAGGCACAATAATTATCATTGAACAAAATTGCAAATTAACGCGCGTAAATTATTGTGTAACCTTTTTGCACTAAAATATAACTTATTTTGGGTATTAAAAATCTAAATAGGCAAAAAACTATTTTCTTGTATCAATTTTAAGTCCCGATGAATAATAATTGTCGAGTAGTTTAAAATAATGAAAGAAACATTTGAGGGCAGTGATGCAAAGAACTACGATCGATAGTATTGTTCTCCCGCCTACCTCTTAGTCAATTCTCAAAAGTTAACATATTCGAATGATTTTCAAAATTTTTATAGATATTTATATGAATTTTCATAAAATGTTACTTATTTGGGATACCAAGGAGAGATAACTCTTTAATTTTGGTAAAACTTGTGTTTTTCGCTATAGAATTCAACTGAAAACGGAAAATATTTTTAAAACATCTCCCCCCCCCCCCCCGTGAAACAAAAATTCCTTTTTACAGGTAATATGGACTGTCATCTTACAAATTTATGCCAAAGCTTTTTGTGTTTCACGGGGGGAACATATGTTCATAGACAAAACAAGAAAAAAATGCTGATTTTTTACCAATTTTAAAGCTATTTACAACTAAATAATTGTATTTTATTAATTTATATATGTTTTATTTATTTGCATAAAACATAAGAAAAGATATGAGATACATTTTATCATATTTAAGACTATTTCAATATATGGTGATTCTTGAAAGTTCGATTTCACTAGAAAATATCGTCTACCCCCCTTTTTTCAACAGCTGGAATTAATGATAATTTACTATCTAGCGCTGGAATTAAAATGATTAATCAATTACCATAGAACTGTTCTTCGTATTAAACAAAGATTTAATGGCCAAATTGCCATTAATATTGAATTTAATGGGTGCAAAATGTAGGCGGGAATCAAGAGTTAGAGTTCGTAGTTCTTTTGAAATATTGGTCAAAATATGATTTTCAAAAAACGGTGTACATTTTATTTTGATCTTTTGAATATATTATCATATCTTGGCAAAGTTTTTTGGGAGAAAGTGTAAAAAATTTTCTACATTGTACATGTAGGTTCCAGTAAATGTTCAACCAAGCATCTTTCTTTACTCCTCACTGAGATATTGACAGAAACGAGGGAAAATTCTTCAAGAATACTGTGCAACAATATATTCAAAATGTGTGAATCAGATTTTGGATCCTCAAAAATTCCAAGAAAACTTTTGGACAAAAAAATATAGAAATCATGAAATATTATGAAATTACAAGATTTTACCAAAATCAACAGCTTTAAAACGTACGACTTTTCAGCTTTATGCGCAACCATTCCCCACGATAAATTAGAGCCCATATGCAAAACTATTTTGTTAAAACACATTCTGATTGCACACACAAGTACTCTGAAGTTGACACAGAACATCTACTTGCGTTTCTGATTAACAGTTTCTGATTGACAATATTTATGTGGTTTTTAATGACCAAGTCTTCCAACAATCTATTGGAATCCCCATTGGAACGATTTGCGCTCCATTATTAGCAGACCTTTTTTTTGTATTTATATGAAGCAGAGATAGTGCAAAACCTGACTTGTGACAAGAAGAAAACACTTTCTGTGGCCTTCAACTCAACATTTAGATATATCGACGACGTGTTGTCAATTAACAATGGTAAGTACCATTCCTATGTCGATACAATATATCCTGTGGAACTTGAGATAAAAGATACCACAGAGTCTGTCACATCTCCTTCACACTTGGATATTTACTTGAAATAGACGTTAATGATAATCTAGCAACCAAGCTCTATGATAACGTGATGACTTTAACTTTTCTTTAGTCTACTTCCTTTACTTATACAGCAATATGCCTTTTTACCTGCACACGGTGTTTATATATCTCAGTTGATTCGATACGCAAGAGCATGCTCTATGTATGAATAGTTTCTAAAACGAGGTAAGTTATTGACAAACAAGTTGATGTAACAAGAATATCAGCAGTTTTGTTTAAAGTCATCATTTCGTCAGTTATTTGGTCCATACAATGACCTTATCAACAATTACATTTTATCATTGAGTCAAATGCTGACTGACGTTTTTTATACTAATTGTTAGTCCATTATTTATACATTGATTTGACGACGGAGATTTCCATTATTTATATAATAGTGTTGCATTATGCATGTACTATGCCTAAATAGTAGGCAGGGTTTGACACATGGTGCACGAGCCGGAGGCGAGTGCACTATGTGTCAAACCCTGCCTACTATTTAGGCATAGTACATGCATAATGCAACACTATTGTTATTATTATGCTGACTGTTGTAATTATTTATGCGGCAATCTATTTGACTTTTTCCTGAAAATATCGGTGCTTAAACAGCGCACTTGCAAGAACTCATTCAAAATATTCATGCTAAAATTGTTTGTATGCTTAGTTATTTTGGTTACTAGTATTTTCTCTAAATAAGTCGGGATTTTCTGTCCCAAAGCAACACATCTTTATTTTCTGTTATGTTAGTAAGCCTTATTTGTTTGCAGACGTCGATTCTCATTGATAATTTTCTTTTACATCCTTCAATCAAGCGTCATATAAAAAAGCGTTTTAATGACCCTATAAAATCAGTTCATCTAACGATCTGTATGTAATT
>PRKT01001131.1:116108-127804 GCA_003671525.1 Saccostrea glomerata
ATTTATATAATAGTGTTGCATTATGCATGTACTATGCCTAAATAGTAGGCAGGGTTTGACACATGGTGCACGAGCCGGAGGCGAGTGCACTATGTGTCAAACCCTGCCTACTATTTAGGCATAGTACATGCATAATGCAACACTATTGTTATTATTATGCTGACTGTTGTAATTATTTATGCGGCAATCTATTTGACTTTTTCCTGAAAATATCGGTGCTTAAACAGCGCACTTGCAAGAACTCATTCAAAATATTCATGCTAAAATTGTTTGCATGCTTAGTTATTTTGGTTACTAGTATTTTCTCTAAATAAGTCGGGATTTTCTGTCCCAAAGCAACACATCTTTATTTTCTGTTATGTTAGTAAGCCTTATTTGTTTGCAGACGTCGATTCTCATTGATAATTTTCTTTTACATCCTTCAATCAAGCGTCATATAAAAAAGCGTTTTAATGACCCTATAAAATCAGTTCATCTAACGATCTGTATGTAATTTGTTTGAAAGTGTTTTGTACACATTAATCTAAAGTTCCTTAGAATAATATAACTGTTTACAAATAATATTTGTCTATTTTCTCCTTCTTGTGTCAATTGTATAAATTAAGTTTATATATTTAATAAAATTGAATCAATTAGTGATCATCTCTATGGCGTAATCGTTAAGGCATCGGACTGTCCATCTCTGGGTCGTGAGTTCGATCCCCGGCATGTGCACGGAAGAATTTTATTCAGTAAATAAAGCCGTGCACTATTTCGGCATAGTATGTTTACGCTATATAAATCCTTAGACCACTATGCGAGAATAGTAGGGTATGGGTTATATAGAGACAAACTGACAGGAAGCATAATAATTCCCGATCATGATCAGACGCACACTGCGGGTATGAACGGTCGGCAGGGGATGCTCACTTCTCCATGGCACTTAATCCCACCCTTGATGTTTTGGAGGTCCGTGTTTGCTCTGCTCCTATTTTGCTTTGTTTTATGAACCTGTGTTGTATTGTTCGTTATCTCCATATCCTTCATTCTGAAAATATTATTTGAGACCGATATTTAATATATTCCTATCATATCATAACGGTCAATATTCTCCGAGTAAAAGTACGGTATATGAGGCTTAAGTTCCAAGACATTTAATTGAATAAATATGCACGTGGAGATTTGCAGAATTTTTTGCTAAATATCCTTCCACCACAAGAAATATTCACTCATAAATTTTGCTTCTTTGTGATTTCTTGAGCAGTTTTCGTTGAATGTTGAACATTGTTTAATTTAGATATGTCATAAGAAATTAATTTTGATTAATAATTCTTCAGTAATAGGTTATGCCTTTCTAAAAAGCCGATGAGTGACATACCTTAGCAAAAGATAAATGTTCAGCAAAGTAAGCGGATATCGACATTTTCTGACATTTTTTATCATTACTTTATAGTAAAATTCTAACTTAAAAAAAAAATTAAAATGACTGAAAAAGCGACATTGAACATCAAAAGGAAAAACGGTCAGTCATAAAATCATATTTAAATAAGTTCGAAAGGACGTCAAAGACCAACTGTTTTATTCAAACAACTTTTTTCGAAAAAGTTTGATTTGTTCATTGGTTTGAAATTAGTTTACACGATTTTTCAACGATGTGTAACTTGCAATTTCGGAAAGCGCTATTGTTATTTGATGCAATGGGATATACCTTTGATTGATTGATTGTATATTATTTAACTTCTCAAAAAGTTATCTCTCAAAAATTTTTCATTCATGGAGACGCCGCGCCACCACTTTCGATCGAGATAAAGAGATTCAAATTTTGTCCTATACTCTTCTTTTTTGGGGATTATTTTCGTGCAAGCACCTTCTGTAACACGGGACCTCGGTTTATACTGTCTCATCCATAGGACCGATCTCAACGTCCAACAGTGGGACTCGAACCTGCGACGTCAGGATTGACTCCTCACTTTGCGACTTTAGAGCAAACGCTCTAACCACTGCGTCGAGCGGGCGAGGACATACCAATTCAAAACTTTTTAACATAATATATCTGGCGCTCCATTATGATGCATGAACTGCACAGACTGTGCATTCCGCTGACGTTCGTGATTTATCGTGCATTGATTTGAATTTTAGAAGTTAAATTAGTTATATTATTTACTTCTACGTAAAATAATATTGTTTACAGTACACTGTGTGACATAAAAAAAGAAAAGTTAACTGTGCTGAGGAGTATGTAATTTATATTCAAAATCCATATTTTTGACGTTATCATGGAATGATGTAAAACGCCATTTGGGTCACGGGACATGCATATGAAAAGTAATTAATTAAATCTTACACGTTAAATGCTCGTGAATAGTGTTTATTGTTTGAATTTATATCTTTATTTAATCACAACCTCTTTCAAAAAATTAATGTACACGTTTTCCACAGCTGTCATTATTAGGAAAATGAGGAAAATTATAGCATTATAACATTAATACATAAACTTCATTGACAACTCTCTCTGTACCTGTCGTAGAATCTTCTGGTGTAGAATCTTTATAGTCTGTTGATGATGATGTAGTTGGACAAGGAGGACATACTGTAAAAGGTGAAATTTAGCAAAAAATTAAATTGTATGGAAACTGCATCATATGAGTTATTTATCGTATATACTGTGAAATCACAAATTGTTGTGGAGGGGGGAGGGTAATTTTCGTTGTTTTCGAGGTATGAAGAGACCCACGAGTTCATGTCCACCACGAAATGTAAAATGTAACATACTAGTACTTGAATATTTATTAAATCTCCATTCATGAAATCAAATTCCCATGAACCAAGAGATTTCCCTCATACCACGAAAATTTTGCCCCACAAAAATTTGTGATTTACAGTATGCATGTAAAAAAGTTGTTATAAAAAAACCTTTTACATATAACATGTATCAAGTAAGGAACATCAATCAAACAATTTTCTCGAGTTACAGCATCTTGTAGCTATTCTTACAAAACTTTTTGTTCTCTATTTTCAATAATTATAGAATTATCTTATATGTTAATAATGCTTTTGATTCAGAAATGCACATTACTTAATTGAAATGCATTTTTAAACAACAAGCCATAAAAACGCTTTCTTTTTATTTTGAAAGCAAAGTAAGCTTAAGTTTACAGTTTTTCTGATGTTCAATTTATATAAGAAACGTACATTTTGTGATTAAATTCCTTTTAAGATACTTAGAAGCAATTCAATATAAATGCAATTAAGTCTTCAGTTAATCAGTTTACTATAAAATAAAGTTTCAAAATTTACCATCAGTGTTGCTAGTCGATGCAGAAATGGAAGATGTGTTCTCGGCTATAACACCAAATGATTGAATTAAATAGATACAGAAACTCTCAAAGACTATAATTATGCTAAATAAAAAAATTATTTCGCGAAACTTTTCTTCATCAGCAAAATTCATTTGTATTTCGAAGGATTTTGTAAATTAATGTTGCATACTAGTATTCTGATCATATTAAGAGTTTAAAAGAAAAGTTAAGCATATACATGTAATATTATGTGCATAAAGCTGCCTTTTATAACTATTTTTAAAAGAATCAATAATATGCATGTACACACATTACTCTGAAAACAAAATAGTATCGAAAAGATACAAATTTTCTTTCCTAGTGAGTATTTATGAAATTATTAATTTACAATTTGCTTTCCATTCACAGTGACTAATATCAATTATTTATCATTAAAATTTTATTCGACAATTTTTATATTCTACAAAGTGGGTAAAACTCTTTCCGAACACTGGCTCTAGTGTAGGATTTTTCCCCCGGGAAAACTGGCTCTAAAGTAGGATTTCTCCCACGGTAATCTCACACAAGAGACAAATTTCCGGAGGAAATCCTTCTCTATATAGTAGTTATAAAGTGCAATTTTCCTCAGAGCAAATTTTCCCCCAAATACAATACATGTATATAATTGCTCCACTTATTTTTGAGAAGGAATGGTTGGTACGTTGCTACAAGTGTCCCTTCTTCAAAATGGTGACCAGATGTTTTGAACATACGTATACGAAAATTATGCATGAAAATTTTCAATCCGATTTTTGTTGGTTATGCCGTCTAACCATTTTTTAAATCAAAGTACTGAGACAGTACTGAAAAACAGGGTCAAAACAATCTTCATGCTAGATTTTACAAATGTGATTTCAATAACAGAGGTTTGATTACAACTGAATTTTCATTATTTACATACTAAAAACAAAACTGTGAATAGTACATTTTCACGTTTTTCATTTACTTTGAAGTAGAAAATTCAATAATTACAAAGTCTAGAAACCGTTTTGAAATGTCCGATTTGGCGAAAAGTTCAAATATGCAACTTTACAGTTTAACGTTTGTTTAAAAAAAATTCAAATGTATGAATTTGTCTTGCTTCAAAGTTTCTGGGGACAAAATTTATTTTAATATTTTACACAATCAAAACATCCATTTTTCGTTTCTTTCATCATATTTTGAGAATATTTACATTCTTTTGAAAGCTATATATTTTTGTTGAGATTCCATGATTTGAAATATATGCTTAGAAAATTCTTACAACATAAGTTGAAAGAAAAACACTCATTTACCTTTTTAAAAATCAGTTTGTCGTTTTTCGCAAAATGTTGCAGCTGTGGTTTACATTGACTATAACGAGGGGGAAATCCTACTTTGAGAATAAGGGAAATTTTGGCTCTGGTGCGAGATTTCCTCTGAGGGGGGATCTTATTCTAGAGTACTATTTCCGGAGAGGAGGGGGTGGGGGTGAAGCTGGCTATGGGGGAAATTCTACTCTACAACATCGGTATCAAATCTATATGTTAAGAATACCTTGTTCAAAAACATTGGTGCAGTTTTGACAAACAGATGCATCAAGTAGACATTTACACCCTATAAAATATTAAGAAGAAATTAAAACATAACCCATACAAGTAACCTTAAGAATGAAAATCTCCATCTTAAACAATTAATTTTGATATTTTTTTTACCTACCAGTACATTTATACACGAAGTGAAGTGCCTCTAATGAAATGATTTGCCTACAAATTACCACGAGGATTATCCCCGCTGTCAAAATAGAAAAATGAATAATGAATTCAAATTTTCTTTCGTCTTTTGAAATAATATCATTACTATCTTCTTTAACTTATGGTAATTAACAAAATAAATATATTTTTTTGGAAATTCTCAATCAACCCTTATATACCCATTCTCACCTTCTCTTACCTACTCACTCAAACCCTCACACACACACCCTGATATCAGTTTTAAAGAAGTGGCTGCCATCTGTCACGTGCCTGTATCTCGTATTATTTAAATCAACATTAATTTGGTAGTTCGGCTGTTTGAAAAGAGGCTTATGTTTTTAGGTCTAGTTGATTTATTTTAGATCTTATACAACTATTCGACAAAGAATCATATAATTTCAACTTTCAATTTATTAAAGGTTTTCAGCTTGAACAAATATTTTGTTCATTCTTTGCAGATAAATTAAAACAGAAATAGACAAATACCACCTTATTTCTGCTTTAAAGATGTTATTATTGAATGACGTCAAGCAGTTTAATTTAGAATAGGTTTGTTCTATGGTTGAAATTAATAGTTGATACTTACTGACTAGATTTTATGTAAGCATAATAAATAAAGCAAATTAAAAATGTGTTTTCTTCCTTTAGTATTTTGTATGCACCCATTTATTTTTTATGACTATCTTTACAGATATGTCCGGGTAACCTTTTTATGCGTTTCAAATCTATTTGAAAAGTCTATTTGTCTTTTATGAAAAGGTGACATAATAATTACTCATAAAATATCACGAGTAAATTAGCATCTCACATTTTTCTTGGTTTATTCTTGATAAATTAAATGCGTATAATAACTTAATTTCATGAAAAAATACAGTTCGTCATTACATTTATTCTTCAGACTACGATTTTTAACTACAAATTTAATTCTTTTTTTAAAGGAGCTTAGTAACAGATTTGAAGTAAATGTTTCCTCGAATTTTCCTCATAATGTCATGATTAATACGATGGTACAGTGTTGGCATTTAACCCGAAATATGATAAAAACTTATTTTATCTGAAATTTCTGTTGAAATTACGAATTTCGGAATGCGTTTGATTGAAATATCCTTCACTGTCACAAAGTTAACTTTATCCTTGATACTTAGGAAAAGTATAAATTGTGTTGTATATAAATGAGAAATATTTAAATTATAATCAAAAAAATTCAGAGTAGAAATTTTGAAAAAGCAGAATCATCTCACCAGTATTGTCACTTATTATGCTTAGTGTTGTGTACAGAGTTTAATAAATTTAACACACCCGTTGACTCGAAAACTTTTTTGTGAACAGAACAGAGCACTTTTACAGTAAAAACTTAAAACTGAAAAAAAACGCAATGCTATCATTATCAAAAAATGATATTAATATATCCATGTGTTCTGATTATATCAATAAACAATTAAATCATTTTTTTCATATTAATATCAGATTCCAAGTCATTGAAATATAATGGAATGTATTGCTGAAATGAATACAAAGGGTGTCCTTAATGATACATGTACATATAATTTCTTTAAAAAAGTACATCAGGCATGAAACAAAGACAGGAAGATTAACAAAAAGTTCACACTGAAATCTGTATATCTATTGCATTGTGCTTGTAACCTATCTTCCAACAAGGAAGGTGTATTGAATCTCATAAAAAATAAGTCTATGTCTACATTATATATTTTATAACTTCTATGAATTTTGGGGCATATTAATTAGGGTAAATCATGCTCTGCGTATGAACAGTTTCCAAGCGAGGTAAATTATTGACAAACAAGTTGATGAAACAAGAATATCTGCAGTCTTGTTTAAAGTCATCGTTTCGTACATATAACTTCTATGGTCAATACAATGACCTTGTCAGCAATTACAATTTTTCATTTAGTCAATGCATATGCTGACTGATGTTTTTGCTAGTCTATTATTTATACACTGAATTGACGACGGATTTTTCTGTTATTTCCCGATCATGACAAGGAGTACACGGCGGGTGTGACCGGTCGGCAGGGGATGCTCACTCCTCCATGGCACTTAATCCCACCCTTGATGTTTTGGAGGTCCGTGTTTGCTCTGCTCCTATTTTGCTTTGTTTTATTGACTTTTGATATTGAATACTGTCTGTTATCTCCATGTGATGCAATATCCATGTATGAAAGAATAAAGGTCTGCGACTATACAGCCAGGGATTGCTGATTACTTTAATTATTTTAACATGAAACAAATAAAGGGCCCTCTCTACACTAGGCCTGAATTTAAGGGCACTTTTGTGAAGTTGCATAATCCACAATTTGACATAAAATGAAAAAAAAATTGTATTTTACACTGAATGACATGATTTAAATTAAATCAAAGTATTCTAAAATTATTTTAGACCAAGATAGATTAATCAATTTGAAAACTTCGTTTGCATGTTTACTGAAGGGAAAAAGAAACGCATGGAAACATAATATGCAAAATATTTTTGACTTTGTGGTAAGAAACTATTAAAAGTGATTAGGGGAGTATATCTAAAACTTACCTTTGAAGTGTATCCTTGTCATTATTGTTTTCTATTTGCAGTAACCTCTTGAAAAATTTCCTGGAAACATGTAAAATCAATTTTTAATTTAAAAATATGAATTAAATATCCTTGCAAGATCATATTTGTTGAATACTTAAACAGATAAAAGGTTTTTCACATATCTTTAGAGGAAATTATTTTTGATATATCCTGTAACCTTAGTTGTAATATCAATTAAAAAGTAATTTTTAAGTGATCGTTTTAAGGAAACATTTTTTCTTTCTTTTTTCACAACGAAAACCAGTGATAAAAATATGAACTTAAGAACCTGGTATTAAAAAACGATTGCAAGAGGTGATATTGTTAAAGTGTGCATTAAATTGTGTAGAATTGTGTATACACGAAATGCTATTCGAATCAGTTTCAGTGTTGACTTATTAGAAAAAAAAACAGCAAGTGTAAATATTTGGAGATAACGAACTCTATTCAATCTCAAGGGTAAAAAATTAGAATAAGTTATTCAACAATAATTATAAAAAAAAAAATTCAGGCAGAATTGATTCAATGATAGGTTGTACCTGCTGGCAAGGCCATTTTTTCGAAAATGATGACCTCAAACAAGACCGGCCGTGTCATGATAGCTCTGTGGCTAGAGAGCTCGCTCCGAGATCAGAAGGTCGTGTGGTCGTCAATCTTTTTTTTTCTTTATTTGTTTGTTTTTTCTTTTGTTTTTCTTTTTCTTTTTTATTTTTATATATAGTTTGTTAACGTAGTAATAACAAACTGCGTTTTTTTTCCTTTATCGTTACCATACATTAGAGTACATAACACCGTTTGTCTTTATGGTTTTTTTTTTCAATAATGCAGCTGTTTTATTACTCTATATCTAATATCTTTTTACGTTGCCCTTCATTTATGCTTGGGATTAACAATCTAAGGAATATTTTTGTCCATCAGTTTATATCAATAAGATTGATTTTCTTTCCAAGATCCCGAGGAAACAAGGTGATATAATATATATGTTCCTCTACAAAGCAATAGAAATAGTGTTTAACGTTTCTTTTTTGACAATTCGGGGTATGGTTCACATATAACGTAAGATGATGTTGTCCAAGAGCGATCGAGTTTTCAGCTATTGTTTGACAAAATGACAGCTATTTTCATGATTATTGAGAAAGTAGAACACACGTAATTCATTTCTATAACCTACTTTTACTCTGCCTCTTTTAGTCCTTTATGTAACAATTTTTTTTAAATTCATCCATACAATTAAATTAAGTCTGCTTTTATTAAAACAAGAATTAATATATAAACAACTTTGTGTAAATGAAAGTGTTCTTCTGCTTTTCAAATTATTTTTAAACCACATCTTTTTCATTTGTGTCCTGTTATTTATAAGGTGTTTTAGCTTTTTCTGTGAAGGACATAAAGCTTTTTAAATTTGGATATCTCCTAGCATTTTAGCTCACCTGAACCGAAAGCTCAAGTGAGTTTTTATCCGTTGTCTGTCTTCGTTGTCGGTGTTGTCGTAAACTTTTCACATTTTTATCTTCTCAAGAACCACTGCGTCAATTTTTAACCAAACTTGCCACTAAGTATTCTTGTATAAAGGGAATTCAAGATTGTTCAAATTAAGGGCCACACTCTCTTCCAAGGGGAGATAATTATGAATTATTAAAATATTCATGGCATCTTTCAAGAACCAATGGACCACGAAAGATAAAACTCATGTGGAATCATCCTCAGGTAGTGTAGATTCAAGTTTGTACAAATCATGACCCCCGGGGGTAGGAAGGGGTCACCATGGACGATAAAAGTTTCACATAGGAATATATAGGGAAAATCTTTGAAAACCTCCTTCTCAAGAACAGCAACGCCATGATTGGTAATGTTTATTTGGAAGCATCTCAGCTGGAATACATGCATTCAAGTTTGTTCAAAACATGACCCCCAGGGCTAGGGTTGGTCCGAAATAGACGATCAAAGGAATATTTAAGGAAAATCTTTGAAAATCTTCTTCTCAAGAACAGCAAAGCCATGATTGGAATATTTATATAAAAAGCATCCTCAGGTGGTGTACATTCAAGTTTGTTCAAAACATGACCTCCGAGGGTAAAGTGGGCCACAACAGACGATCAAAGTTTTACATAGAAAAATAGGTTAAATCTTTTTAAAAAATTCTTATCAAAAATAGGAAACTTAAGCCATATTTTGTCATATTTATATGGAAGCATCCTCCGATAGTGTATATTCAAGCTTGTTCAAATCGTAACCCCTCCCCCTTACACCTTCTGCCTTTATGGGTAGATTGGAACCACTTATGCATTGAAGCTTTTAAATACTATACTTGTTTACTTGTTCTTGCTTTTTTTACTCAGATGAGCAATGTGGCCTCTTGGCCTCTTGTTATGTATGCTTATCGGTTTACCTCCACTTTTATATATTTTACCTTTGTGATTGCCTTTTTTAATTCACTATTTTTTATTACCTTTAAATTTTACTAGCAAAATAAAATACCCTAGACTTTTGCAGAAGTTAAATCAAGGTTTAACGAGACTAATGTAAGCCTTTTACATGTACAGAATTAGATAAATTATTTGCGTGAGGAAAGCTAGGATGTAACTACCATTTGGAGACATGATAAACATAAATACGTTTTGTCGTTCCACCAATTCATACTCCTATTGTCAATTCACTTTAATCACTCTGTTTAAATGATTTACGCCTTTATAATGTCTCATTTTTAGGGTCGCCCGCGTGGCGCAGTGGTTAGAGCGTCTGCTTTAGAAAGGAGTTGATCCTTACGTCGCGGGTTCGAATCCCACTGTGGGTCGTGGAGACCGGTCCTTCAAATGAGACCGTATTAACCGAGATCAAGTGTCGCAGTACGTGCTGGTGCGAAAAAGATCCATCCCTGCCCAATGGCCCCGAGTGCCGAGCAAAGGACAAAATGTGCAGCTCTCCACGGCAAGTGGTGGCGTCTCCTTATGAGTGAAAAGTTTTCGGGAGGGACGTTAAACAGCATACAGTACAATCAATCAATCAATCATTTTTTTTAGTTCTATATATCATAATTAATCTTTTAGATTTATTAGCTGGCATAAGAATATAATTTTCATATGTTGATATTTTAAATGCAGTGACAATTTACTAAATGACTGACAAATTAGCCCGAGAATAAATTAAAGATGGGTTACTACGACTTTCACGTTAATTAAGATAAGGATCATGTTTTCTTTTCATTCAGAGATGTAAAATCATTTTTAGCACTTCTTAAATTGTCTATCATAAAATTGTAAATAGTTGTTAATTATATGTAATTTTTTTTTCTTCATGCTACGATATAATCTTGGCAATTTGTATCTATTATTCCTTAATTATACAATAGGTAAATAAAAATGCAGGGTGCATTCCCTACATCAAGACAAAAAAGTAGGTAAACCGTATTAATTTTTGTTACGTCTAGAAAAACTTTTTGACCTCTAAAACTTTAAATTTCATGAAGTTCTGCAAAAATTCTCTTCTTTCTTATCCTTAAAAACAATGCTCCTTTACAAATCATTGGTACAAACTACCTATAATTGTGTATGTTGTTTTCTCTTTGATTTTAATAAACAAAGTACTGCAAAAACTAAAGCTCCAATGTAAGAATTATTGAAAGGTTTTATCTTACATTTTTCAACAATGAAGTTGATTTTCTAAAAATATCTTCTTTTACAGTATTTGAAAGAACACGAAGAAACAGATGAAGGAAAGTCTTTTTAACAAGTAATTTATTTATAAAACTGGCACAACCCTACAAACTTTGTAAAGATGAATAAATACAAAGTGGTTTTAATTAAAATCACAAAAACAATTAATAGTGATAATACGATTTCGAAAAAATATTGCAAACAGCTGTACATGTGTGTTAATACTAAAACCCCATCTTATAATTCCTTACAAATAAATATGCATACATCAAAAGACAAACCATAAAGAATGAAAAACATCAAAACATCTAACTGTAAAATGCATGTACGTTGTTAACATACGAACTTAATACGTGTTCATAGAATTTTACTATACAAGACAGTTTATTTCAATTGTACCGATTGCCTAGTAGTAACATATACATGGTATATTTATACATAGTTTATC
>PRKT01001132.1:0-13396 GCA_003671525.1 Saccostrea glomerata
TTAAAACCTTTGTATGATACAGACCCTAGCATTAAAACCTTTGTATGATACAGAGCCTAGCATTTTAAAAACCTTTGCTTGATACAGACCCTAGCATTAAAACCTTTGTATGACACAGACCTTAGCATTAAAACCTTTGTATGATACAGACCCTAGTACTAAAACCTTTGTGTGATACAGACCCTAGCATTAAAACATTTGTATGATACAGACCCTTAATCCCTTCTCTGAGTAATCTACAGGTTGACATCTCAGACTGTACCCATTGAGCCAACCAGCCAGCAGAAACTGAGGTAAACAAAGTTCTCATTGAAATTTGTAAGCATCAGAAACAAAAACAGAGCCTTACAATTCCTGAATCCTTACAATAAGTTAAAATTTTGATCTTAAAAAAGGATTCTGGTTTTATTTTTGACTAAATGCAATATCTAAATCATATTTCCTTAATGCCTTTCATATTTAATTGTCAAACATTTTATAGATAGATCATATTTTCTCTTTCTTGTCATAGTTGTAAAACTTCAACATGTTCAAATAGAAATGAAAAATGGATGGTAAATAATCTTGAACATCATGTGGCAAATCACAATCACACGGAAATCTTCTTTTTATAATTTATTTTGACGATTAAAGGCAAATAACAAATCCACAAGGGTTAACAATAACAATACCAGATTGGCTAAGATAATCAGATGGTTTCTGATATGTACTCAATATCTCTTCGTTAACTCAATGTAAACTCAATGAACTGAATAATAATCAAGATCACAAAAACTCTCATATATATAGTATTGAAGAAAAATCTGGAAATAGAAACTTCTATAAAATTCTAGGTCATCACATTCAAACATATTCTACAGACTTCTTGAGAATTCATTCATGAAACATATAGAACATTCTAGATTATACATGTACATCATTAAATTTCTACATTTATAATTGTAACAGTTTGCAACACATCATATAATAGAATCAATAGGAATAAACTTACAGTAACAGCTAGAACTGATTTAATTAACTCACCTCCACAAAGCAGTAGGTTGATAACAGAACCATTCAGAAATTGTAGACAATCAGAATCTTCTTCATCTCAAACGGTTCACTGTTGGCTATAATGGTGGGTTCCATCTTAACGAAACAAAGTAGACAACATGGGTTGGACCAGGGAGTGGACATCATAAACCATCCGTCCACTCGCCGATCTGAAAGAGAAGCGAATCAATGGTAGAAATTAACACAGAATAGCAGCAGCCGTTGTCAATAAGTTATTTATATTATGTGAAATGTTCAATTACGTAAAAATAAATACTTTGGACTAATTTAAGTCCTTAGAGTCAATCTTCATGCACAATCAAATAAAGCTTATTTTTAATTAGGAATGGAACTGCTCCAAAAACTTCAGACAGAGCGCTCACCAAAATTCCTTATACCTCCAACAGAAATGTTTGCAAGCGCTTGCTCTGCTGAAGAGGCCTCTGGTTACATTTTCAGTATATAAGTAGAGCCCCCCCCCCCTCTGTATTGTAAATCACCATTCTGGAAGGTCCCTTGCTCATGCTAACAATAAAGGTTTACTGGTACTGCGCCCTAAGTCCAAACCAACGAAACTAGGGCCATAAAATCCACACTTTGGGAAGAGGCACTCTTGCTCATCATAACTATTACCGGTAGTATGTACATAGTCAGTTTATTTAATACCCAGAGCAGAGAAAGATGATTTTCAAAGACTTATTTTCACAATATAATCAATAAAGCCCTCCCCTAAGACCAAAACCCCTGATCCTGGGACCATAAAATTCACAATTTTGAAAGAGGCATTGTTGCTCATCATAAATATTTACTTAATATTAGTTTATTTCATACCTAGGAGCAGAGAATTTTTTTTAAAAAAGAAATCATGCATTTTCACAATATAATCTATATAGCCCTTTCTTAGCACGAGACCTCTGAGCTTTGGGCCATAAATTTCACAATTTTGGTATAGGAATCAATGCTCAATGCTCATTATACATGTATTGTTGCCAACAGTTTGACTGCATGATGTCCAGGATTTTTAAAGATTGTATTAAATTTAGTGGTTTTGGTCCCAACCCTCAGCAATACATTCAGGTGACTTAAAAAGTATTCTATATATTCTATATATAGCTTTGTCAAAACTTGTCTTATTATTACTAGTCTTATTAATTAGGTATGTCACATTGAAATTAATGATATAAAGGATTTTTTGAGAAGTACATTTTTGATAAGATCTGAGACTCATATAAGATGACTCAAAATTGCAAAGCTATGATAGAATTAAGTTGACTTTTTTGCACTTTCACTGTTACTTTTTGGTAAATCATCTTAATCACATTACTCTTCTAAAACTGTAATTTTTTAACAGATGTAATTAAGACAAAAAATTTGATTTGATTTTACAAAATAAAATAAACTTTTATTATTAAACAAATTATGCAAATTAAAATAAAATTAATGCACATAAATTACAATTATTATACCAGTATTATACTAGGTAAATCTTATCTCAATAATAACAACTAGTTGTAGAACACAAACAAAACTGTTCTTTTTTTTTTTTTTATTATATTTGTAAATTTTATTTCCTGATTTAAGGTGTTTTATTGTTTGCATAAAATCATTTTACATGTATAAAACTTAAATTGTACAGGTAATATCAGTACTATAGAATGAAAGTGGATGAAATGGAATTTTTCTATACTATTTATAGCACCTTAAACTTTTCATATCAAAATGGACTCTATTAGAAGCTCACAAATGTAAGTTTCAATGACAGGATATATCACTCTAATTTTGTTTAGATAATCTGAATTAATGCATTTTGTTGAGAAAAAAAATTAATTTTACATTCACAACATAAAATAATCTTTTATCATTGAACAAATGATGCAAATTATTGAAATTAATGCACATAAATTACAATTATTATACTGCCAGTATTATACTTGGTAAATCTTATCTCAATAATAACAACTAGTTGTATAACGCAAACAAAACTGTGCTTTTTTTCAATTATATTTGAACATTTCATTTCCTGATTTAAAGTGTGTTATTGTTTGCATAAAATCATTTTACATTTATAGTAAACTTAAATGGCACAGGTAATATCAGTACTATAAAATGAAAGTAGATGTATTGGAATTTTTCTTTACTATTTATAGCACCTGAAACTTTTCATATCAAAATGGACTCTATTAGAAGCTCACAAATGTAAGTTTTAATGACAGGATATATATCTCTAATAATGTTTAGATAATCTGAATCGGTGCATTTTGTTGAAAAACAAAATTAATTTTAACTTTTTACATCATAATTTTATTAAACCATCTGGAACAAAACAATAAATGATTAAATGAGACACATACATTTCTTTCTTCTTTTGATAAATGAATAATATAGTAAATAAAATTATCTATTTAATTGTTTATAAATCTAGAAATCTTTTTATTAAAATAAAAAAATACACTTTCTAGAATTTTTCAAAATGAAACATATATTAAGTAAATAATACCACGCAGCACTGTTTAGGTCTACTATGAGAAATCAACGGAAAATAGACTTGCAAAAAGGGGGACCTTTTTAAAACTGAATTTCTTTTAATTAAGCTGTTTTAATATCACAGAACTCAAATGCCTATGGAAATAGCATAGTACAACCCACTCTGTACTGTATGAAATTTAGTCCCATCGATGGACAGTCACATGATGAATGCTTAGTTCGTGTACTGAATGTAGGTCATGAACAAATTTCAATATTGCAAAGGCATGCCCTAGTTGAAATAAAACATTCAAGCTATTAATTGTTTCTGCATATTTTGTAGTTTTTGAGAAGTGCTGCTGCTTTGAATAGAATTCACGTTTTAATAGTTAAATAAGCCAATGTCGAAATATGTTTCACTTTTACCAAATATTTTGTGTACTTATAAGATTACGCCCTCGATTTAAAGAAAGCAGGAGCACTTTTCAAGTTAAGGAAAATATGCCTTATCTATATTTAAAAAAAACGGTGAAGATCTATTAAGTGTATGCCCTTGGGAAAGTACGATTTTATGAGGCATCTCACTGTAAAATATACGTAACTTGCACATAAAAACACGACATAGTTATTTAAATACATTCTCTTGATAGTTAATGAATATTCGCACTAAACAAAGGATATATATTGGTATTAATGGACTATTTAAAACCTGATAAATGATATCGCATTTAATAGTAAAACGCATTTTTCATTGTTAAAAAATTCCTCATCTGCCTCTCACAGCACAGGAAATACGTCATTTTAACCAAACTGACGTAATGTTTATAAGTTCATCGCGATCAGTGCTTTGTCTATAACCAGCTACATGGGATTTAACTAGCAAGTTTTTTAAATGCATTGATAAGTTTTATTGTTGTTTATTTAGCTAATACAGTTAAAAGTTGCAAACTATTTCATCTTCAGGTATAATGAGAAATACATAAAATAATATTTTTATGTGATGTCACAGTACACTTTTCCCGTATAAATTATGTCCCACCCCCTTATTCAAGCCTTAACAATGCTGCGCAATCAATGTTGATGATTATATTAATTAATTTACGAAAGTGAAACATTTATTATTATAAAAGAATATTTATTCCCCTTACATCCTCCTAAGTAAGACAGCCATACAACACCTATCAGAGTCAGTGTTTGTTGGACTGTGTCGTAAAGTGGGGACCTCAAAACTGTTGGCCATGAGGCGAGATGTGATAGATATCAGTGAGATGGTGGATAATCAAGTGAGAAGTGATAACATGGGGATGTTGAGTGGAAGTCACAGGGAAGGATTCAGACTAAAAGGATCAGATAGGGACATTATGGTCTGCCCAAATAATCACCGTGTGATCTGGGAATTATCTCAGTCTCAGTATTACAACACACACAGGCAAACACTCATCCACTGTGACTGTTCTTATAGTCCACCAGGATTCACTATGTTATATTTACTTTCACCAAGCATGTTCAAAGACATGCAGAGAGCTTGTTTTAGAATGAATAACAGACATTACATATCTAGTTCTAAATTCAGGCAGATCTTGTGTTCTGTACCATTACTCAACTACACTCTACATGGACCCTGTGTCATTCGAACAAGAGGATCACTAGAAATTGATACTGCCTACTGTTTTCTCAGTGACCAGTGGCCTCCATCTGCCTCCTCATGGATAGACAGATGTCACGCTTGGCCCCAGCCTCATGTTGTTGATGATATAGTGAAAAATGGATGTCACTTTGTAGCAATCGGACATATGCTAGGAAGACATGTAGATCATGAATGGAGAATTTCTTTCTCCCTTGCAGAAAAAAAACTTGTGTATGCAATGAACCATTGTCAGTTCTTAACATATGGCTTGCTTAAATTGTTTTTAACAGAAATTATTAACAATGGACTAAGTGAAGATGATAAATTATTGTGTTCCTATCACATGAAGACAGCAGTTTTCTGGGTGATTCAACAAAATACAATACCTCAATGGTGTCCACAAAATCTTCTGGGGTGTTTCTGGATCTGTTTTAAACTAATTCTTAAATGGGTGTATGAAGGGGTCTGTCCTAATTTTTTCATTCCAGATAACAACATGTTTTTGAGCAAAATTTATGGCGACAAACAATGTGAATTATTTTGTAGACTATATTGGTTGTATGAAAAGGGTTTAGCATACCTGTTACACAGTCCCTCCATTAGATCTTATATTATTAATGCCCTTTATATTATTAATGTCCTCCAGAATCCCAGACTCTTTATTTGTACAGAGGAACATGCTTTGATTTCTGAGACTGAGTTTGATGAAAAACTTTATATTGAAGTACATGTCTATTACATATTCAACAAATTTTTGAACATACAACGGTGTATGAGGTATCTACAAACAATAGAACAGATGATAGGTTCACACCTCCTGACACAGTATAAAGTCCTTACGTTACAGAGACTTACATCTACTGTCCTTCAGAGTACTGCGTTTATATCATATTTGGAAAATTACACACATAAAAACAAACTGAGGTATAGAGCTGACAAAATCTCCTGTCACATGCTGGAATTAGCAGCCAAGTTTGGTTGTATTACTGACATGATGTACTCAGCCATGTATTATAACAAGACATTTAGATACATGGAAGCTTTATCGATTTTAAAGATGATAAAGTTCAAGTTAGCACAGCCATATATATTATATAGGTCACATGTAGATAGAGAGATGTATATTGAGGCTGTAGGGAAACAGAACTGGTCTACAAAGATGAGACAGGCTGTAGCAATGGATATCAAACTTGACAATACAATTCATTACATCATTGAGTTGATACCAGAACAACAATCTGCTCTTCAGAATGAGGAATCAACATTATACATACCACCCTATATACTGTTATACATGCTAGAGATCTTGAGCTACAGACATGTAGACACAATGAGAGCACAAACGGCTCTCGATGATCTAGTGACCCTTGTTCACTATGATCAGGGACAGCTTATACCTTTACATTACAAAGACATATCGTGGCAGATTCTGGGGATCTGTCAACAGGTGACAGGGAACCTCAAGGCTGCTCTATACTCATACCAACAATCTCTTAGACAAGAACCATTCAACAATATAAACCCAGCTACAGAAATGAGAATACAGGAAATTTGTCAGCTGAATACCTCAATTTCTTAAATGTCAGATAATTGTAGGAAGTGAGCAGATAGAGATAATATTCACTAACATTTTCTCATCTGATTTCAAATTTCTTTCTGTCTGTTTTTATTTCATGTATTACAAAGCTAACAATAATCTAAAATAAAAACTACTGGAAGTCAAGAGAATTTTAGCATTCAATATCTTAGCGTCCTATTGTACACTGAGTTTATAATATATTTAAGAGTATGCTCCGAAACATTCTGATTAAGAGTGTCCATATACAACACCCTTTTGTAGAAATAAAATGTCAACCGCTCAAGTACAAACCACACTGCGACATCATAGCAGTGGCATATGAAAAATGATAATAAAAGAATTGATACCCATAGGAGAAAGGGATAAATATGTAATACAAATATCTTAAGTTACCTTATTCTTCTTGAGAAGATGAATTTTAAATGATCCCACCAAATATTCACTACAAGTATTTCAATATTATTTTCCTCTTGATAAAGGGTGGGGACTTCTTTTGAACAAACTTGAATCCTCTGTACATAAAAATACTTTTACCAAGTTTGCGAAGGGCCCATTGTAAAAAGAAAATCTAGACAATGTCGACAACAACAATGACAATAACAACGACAGACAACAAATATATTTCAATCAGTTCAGTTCAAACATACACAAGAGGACCTCTGTATTTTATGGATTTTCAAACAAGTTTAAATCTCTGATGTTTTTTTTTTTTTGTCTTTGCACTATTTGAAACTCTTGTTTTATCAATTATTAAGTTGGTTGCTATTAAATGAATGAAACAGAGAAAACTAACCAGCCTTCTCCATGAAGTCATTGTACATCTTCACCAAATCTTCAATGGTTATCTGAAATTCAATACATTCAGTCAATAAATTAAAATATAATGGCAACTGCAAGATGTTTGTAGTGCATATAACAAAATTGGTGAAAAGATTCTGTATTCATATCAAAATATTTGCTTATCCACTGCTCTCTCCTATTATGAACACGTAGTCATCAACTGCGTTCATAGGACTATAGACGCAACTGCTTCTACTTAGAGTTCAATTGCTCTATTACACTCATGTAGAACAATCTCTACTACATTTATATAATAGTGTTTAGAAGTATATATATAAAATGTTTCATAAGAGGAATAAAAATAAGCTTTTAATAATATTCTTTGAAAAAAAAGGAAATTCAGAATATTTGAAATTGCTGATTTATATCTTCAAAAATTCAATTTTGGTCAATGTATTTAATTGTATAATAAAACTTTTGAAAATTATAGAGAACTGCCATATTTTTATTTTTTTGTATCATGCATATTTGTACAAAGAACGATAACTCTTCACGCTTGGGTAATAACATATTCAGAAAAAAAAATTTCTTCAACTAGTATATATATTTCAAGAATGATTTCAGCTATTAAAAATAAATAGAAAAACTAAAATAAAAAATTCTTGAAAAGCATTCTGAAGTAATAATCATTATAAAAGCATTCTCATTTTTCATCATAGTATTACATAATTGATTTTTGTCAGAGGGTTTTAATAATGTTGATCGATGACGTCACAACTGCATCAAAACAAAAATGTGATGTCAGCGCTGCTTGTATCCAGATAACTGTGTTTGAGAGGGAAATACTTTATAAAGTGTTTGTTATTTATTAGAGAAAAGGAGCATAAATCAGGTTTACTAATTTTAAAGCCGTATGTTTTTCTTTACTGAAGACAAGAAGCTGCGTCCTTATGTAAGTCAGGATTTCCCCTGATACTCTTGAAAAAAATATCAAAGAATGCAAATATAAGTAATAAACAACGATTATTCAGTGAACATGGCATTATGAATAGTAATAGCTCTATTGGGATATTTTCCATGGAATATGCCAGCAGGCCAATTGCTATTCAGAACGCCATGTTCACTGAATAACGATGTTTATTTCTTAAATGGATCGTCTCAAGCCAGGTTTCTGATTCCACATACAATTTCCTCCTCCTGTGGCTGCAGCTTGACCACATAAATTGATGTAATTTCTAATAATTGTTTGCCTCTGTGCTGTGACGTTCAGCCAATGACAATATTTGTTTTCATTGCTATTAAAATCAACAAGTGGCTCATAAGTAAACAAGAAATGTTTCATAATTATTAAACATATGGAGATAACGAATAGTATTCAAAATCAAAAGTCCATAAAACTATACAAAGCAGGAGTAGATCAAACTTGGACCTCCAAATCATCAGAGGTGGGATCAGGTGCCATGTTGGAGTGAGCATCCCCTGCCAACCAGTCACACCCGTCGTGTGCTTAATTGCAATTAGGTATTGAAAGGTCGTGTCAATACTACTTGTACTCAATACAAGACTTTTCCGAATATTCTTCAATCGAATTAGACAATATTTTTATAAGCTATACGGTATTCTTCTCTTTTTCCTCCATGGACAGAATGGGAGAGGATCGTAAATTTTTGTCATGGTTTTGCGACGATGATCAAAATAAAACGGAACACAAATCTGTTGGCTGAGTAACTCAGCCCTGAAATCGATTTCTACATCAATTAATAAATACGATGCTTTCTGCCATTCCTTGTACCTGCAGATAGTAGAGCTGATAAAGTAGAGCACACTTCCCTAGCTGTCTAAGTACAAGCTGAATAGATACCACAGGGATTCATCAATGCTGATTTAAGTAGCAGTAAAAGGCAAAATTCCAACCAAATATTAGAACTATTTCTGATGAACTTTTTTTTTTATAAAATTGAGAATAAAATTTATTTCAAATATAGTTCTAGACATGATTTCTTACAAATTAATACAAAGCCTGATCTAGTCGATGTGAGGAACCTGATTACATGAAATGAACAATGTCTTATGGTGAATTTCTGACTACGAACTAAACTAGCTGATGATACTTAATGTAATAAGTTTGATAATATGTATTTTTGAGGGAAAAAAACATGAAAATGAGAACCCAATGAAAAACAATTCTTTGAAATATGGTGTATGTTCCATATACAAGTTATGATTTTGTTCTCAGTAAAAATTTAGACTCGTTGATGATTCCTTAGACTTAAGTGTTACCAAAAAGGGGCACATGCCCATTTATAGAATGATTCACAGGGCTAAATAAATTTATCTTAAACGTGTTTTCATATGGGGAGAAAGTATGAATTTACAGAGGAGGTAATTTAAAAGTTTTAGTCTTAGATCAATGAAGGATATTAAGAAACGAACAGTGTTCAATATCAAAGGCAATAAAACAATACAAAATAGGAGCAGAGCAAACACAGACCTACGAAACATCAGAGGTGGGATCAGGTGCCATGGAAGAGTGAGCACCCCCTGCTAACCGGTGACACTGGCCGTGTGCTCCTCGTAAAAAAAATCTGGAAATAACAGAAAAATCAATAGTTAATTCAGCGTATAAACAACTGACCAACGTCAGCACTTGATTATAGGATAAATTGTATTCGGTGACAAGGTCATTTTATCGACTATTAAGCCTTGGAAATGATGAATTTAAACGAGGTCGTTGATATTGTTGCTTTATCATCTTGTTCGTCAATACTTTACCTCGTTTTAGAAATTGTTCATACAAAGAGCACGCTCTACTGTTAAGTTACTGTTATAATGAATTATATTTATCATAGAACTTTGCTGGTTGATTACAATTAACGTCTTTATCAAGCAAAACACCCAACGCGAAACAGATGCACCAGACCCTGTGGTACCCCCATCCAAAGCCCATCAATATATATCATATCGACATAACAAAGAAAATTACCATTGTAAACTGTTGTCAGTAACTGGTCTGTAACAAGGTTTTAACTTGTATTTGCAAATGTAACTTGTGACTTAACAGAATATTTTAAACTTTGGATGTGCAGACAACAGACAAAGAAATGATGTTACAATCATGTTACAATCAATTACGATTATGATTAAAGTTAGATACCCTTTGAAGTGACAATAGCCTGAGACTGTAACAGAACTGTAACTTGTCACAGAAACAATAACTTCTCACAGTTACAGGGTTGGTACTTATGGCTGTATATATGGAAGTATGTTACATGAATAGAAAGGATGTATTCACTTTAACAAAAGAATTGACCTATAGGAGAGAAGAATTTCCAGGAAAAAGTGACATTTAAAAATCAATCTTTATTTGTTGTTTTCTACCGTTTTTATGTCTAAATTTTTCAAAGTATTTTATACCTAACATTTGTTATTTACAACCGAAACACCATTTCGTCCGTTGAAGCGTTGATTTTTTAATGAATTTTGGCCTTGAAGTCCATCAGGGCAGGACTACCCCTTAATAAAATTATAATATTTTGATAGGTTAGAATGTAAGGAATAATTTAAAATAAGATTTTTTAGGGGCACCCCTGCCCTGAGGTCGAAATCCACAAAAAATCTACAAAAAATAAGGAAACCTGATTTCCATAATTTGCTTTAAATTTATGTCTTTTATTTTTTATAGACATACTAGCTCAGTTGATATATGTGTTGACTTTTACACCATGGATACTTTCCTTTTAAAGGCGGGGGTTCGAATCAACCAGGTACAACACTTTTAAACTTTAAAATTTCCCCTATTCGAAGACTATTTTGATTTTCTTTTTATAGACTTGTGTATTTTTCCTTCAATTATCTAATCCCTTATGTATGCCCATTATTGATATAAGAAACACTTATCCCGATTCCAAGTTAAAAAAAAATATTTATAGGTTGGTTTTAATAAAGAATCAGGAGAATACATTAGAAGGAACATTTATACTGAATGCCTGAATACTCTAGAGGTATGAAAACAAAGACAGGGTAAAGCTTCTATGATACCTCGATTACAATCTTGAACACTCAATCAACACCAAATAATCATAGAGACCAGAGGCAACTTAGAACCAAAAATAATCAAGAAATTTAACAGTTTTAATTGTATTTTAGATAATCCCAGCAAAACTTATGGCCAATCGACAATAAGACATATTACAGTTCTGATTGGTTAGATATTCTAAATAAAACATCTACCTACCGATCAGAAAGAGGATATTTAATGATTCTGATTTGTTATATATTCCCAATGATACTCTAACTACCAATCAACGATAGGATATCAAACAGTTCTGATTGGTTCTTAGTGTATCCCAGAAACCTCTTGCATGTACAAACAATCAAATCCTTACATTAATCTGATATTTCTGATTGGTCCAGTTTGTTATTAATAATGACATAAATAAGGAGAGTTCTGATCATAAATGGTCACAGCTGACGAGTTAATGGTAGATCTATTGTGCCACGTGTGTCAATCACTTGTATCATAATCAATCGGAGTTTCATACCTACAGATTCCTTCCTGGAAAATGTTCCCTGCTTTTTCACATATATCAAGCACAGAATTATATTTGTATGGCAAAAGAAAAACAACTCTGATTTCATTTGGTAAAGTTATGCATCTAGAAGGTGTTTTCTAAAACATTAAAATCAACATCATATAATAATAAAGGTATCTACACTTTAAGGACCTCTTTTAA
Source organism: Saccostrea glomerata (assembly GCA_003671525.1). Lineage (NCBI taxonomy): Eukaryota > Metazoa > Mollusca > Bivalvia > Ostreida > Ostreidae > Saccostrea > Saccostrea glomerata. The sequence continues at coordinate 12,215 of PRKT01001132.1, forward strand.
CAAAAACTTTTTTGTCAAATCAAAGGATATAAAAAAAACTTAAACAAAGAGTGAACTTAAAACTGTTTCTATTTCCAATTATCTTTTTTAACCTTCAAACATATTATGGAGTACATACAGCTGGAACTATGAACAAAGTTAGCAATACATGCATGAGGTGGTGTCTAAAATAGGAGAAATATCAAACTAACTTATAAATCATAGCTAACAAAAATACTATATGTAAACAAATGGATAATTTTTATATTTCTATTTAAACCATGTGTTAATTAGATTTGGCTTTAATTCCATTGGTAACAGCTCCGTTGGTCTTTGGTTTTTTATGGGCGTTTCTGTAGAAGTCTGCAAACATGACGAGGAATGTAACAGCGTAGACTAGAATCCAGTAAACAGTGTGGGTTAGTCACAGTCAATAAACAACAGCTGTATAGAGTGGATTGTTACCAGGATAAACTGGGTCTGTCAGAAAAAAATAAAGATTCCTTATTAATGGTTTAACATGTACAACTGTGAATGATTTGAGTCAACTTTAAAGCATTTATTTATCAGTTAACAAAATTATGGATTGGAATAGCTGCAGGACTGTATCATTGTGGTTTTTACATTAGTCTTTGACCATAACGCTACGGATCCTGTAATGCAAAAAATGAGCATTTTCTGACGCAAGATTTTTTGCGCACTGGTTGGGAGAATTTCTCCACTTTCCAGCATTGGTAAATCATCTATCTTTCACCCCCTAATTCCAGACACATTTTTAAATAAGTTTAAATAAGGTTAGAATAGGTCCTCGGTACCCCCTTGCTTGTCGTAAAAGGCGACTAAATGGGGCGGTCCTTCGGATGAGACCGTATAAACCGAGGCCCCGTGTCACAGCAGGTGTGGCACGTTAAAGATCCCTCCCTGCTCAAAGGCCGTAAGTGCCGAGCATAGGCCTAACTTAGCAGCCCTTCACCGGCAATGGTGACGTCTCCATATCAGTGAAATATTCTGGAGAGGGACATTAAACAGTATACAATCAATCAATCAATCTATTAACTCTTTAAATTGTCTCTTCTTTAGGCGATAAAGTAGCTTGATTTTAATTGTCTACGAGATTACAGAAAATTCTGAATCAAGCGAGTTTATCGTTGTAGAGACCACTACAAAGTGTTGTGAGGTGAAAAAATTATACAAAGTTTTTTT